>JARQOD010004502.1:0-54427 GCA_033576555.1 Oophaga sylvatica
GCACTGCTAACAGGTACAGAGTCTGCAGAATCCGCACTGCTAACAGGTACAGAGGCCGCAGAATCCGCACTGCTAACAGGTACAGAGGCCGCAGAATCCGCACTGCTAACAGGTACAGAGTCCGCAGAACCCGCACTGCTAACAGGTACAGAGTCTGCAGAATCCGCACTGCTAACAGGTACAGAGACCGCAGAATCCGTATAGTTTGCAGTTACTGACACATCTGTATGAATCCGCAGCTTTTTACACACTTTAACTGTACCCGCCATTACCCTCTTTAACCCCTTCACAACATTAGCTGAATTAGATACAGCCCCATGAGAAGTACTGGGCAAATTAATGATATCTGACAGACCGGCACCTGTGCAATTAGCCGACATAGTTACAGATGGCGGTGACAGTTGTATAGTATGCGCCACCCGTATAATGAGCGGTTCTATGGAGGGCTTCTTACCATCAGCGAGCTGATCAATCTCAAGCGCCTCACGAGTCTGTTGGGTTGTGGCATTCATAACGCCAAACGTGACTGCTGCTGGTTCTCAAGTATGCTTTGTTTTCTGCTTGTGTTTACGTGGTGGCGCCATCACTTCTGGGTATAGTTCTCTGTCATTCACACGGCTGCTGGATGCTTGTGCGACACTTGAGTGAGGCATCACGCCTTGCGTCACACAGAGCGCCTCCTGCTGCTGTGTTCTAACAGGTCCATTAGCGGTCTGTATCGCTGTCAAGAATGGCGCTGAGTGATTCTCGTCGAGTCGTAGTGGTTGCAGCGGGGCTGTAGCTGCTTTTCTCTTGAGTTTAGATTTAGCTGGAAGAGATTGTACATGTGTCACCCCGGCTTTACATCTAGCTTTAAGGAAAGATTGTACATGTGCAGGATACATGCGGAACACCAGGATCAATGGTGAGACAAGAGTAGCATTCTGTGTATTAAGACTAGACCGTTATATCAAAATATACACTTACGGGGTTGCGTTGTGGCTTGCATGAGTGTAGCGCTGGCTTCTGGGACATCTATGAGATTCTCCATTAGAAGGGTATATTCTCTTTTGTAAATCTAATTCTCTTAGGCTTCAGTTTACAATCTATAAATAAAAATATAGTCATTAGTAGAGGCAATAGCCATTTTCTTCAGACGTTTCTGCAAAACAACTTTTCATACCACGTGAACCTTTTCCTTTCTTTCTCACTGTCCATCGCTGCTTTTTAGCATCTTTAGAAACCGCGCTGTTCCTCGGCGTGTTGCCACCATAGGTGTTCATAGCTATTTCAGCGGACCGGGGTCGCGCTATCATCGGGACATCTGTAAAGAATTAACATTTATTTACACGTGTAAATTCGCCTAGTTAAGAGAGAGAGAGTTATACAGTTAGGTCCATAAATATTTGGACAGAGACAACATTTATCTAATTTTGGTTCTAGACATTACCACAATGAATTTGAAACAAAACAAATCAGATGCAGTTGAAGTTCAGACTTTCAGCTTTCATTTGAGGGTATCCACATTAAAATTGGATGAAGGGTTTAGGAGTTTCAGCTCCTTAACATGTGCCACCCTGTTTTTAAAGGGACCAAAAGTAATTGGACAATTGACTCCAAGGCTATTTCATGGACAGGTGTGGGCAATCCCTTCATTATATCATTCTCAATTAAGCAGATAAAAGGGCTGGTGTTGATTTGAGGTGTGGTGTTTGCATTTGGAAGGTTTAGCTGTGAAGGAAACATGCGGTCAAAGGAGCTCTCCATGCAGGTGAAACAAGCTATCCTTAAGCTGCAAAAAACAGAAAAAACCCATCCGAGAAATTGCTACAACTTTAGGAGTGGCAAAATCTACAGTTTGGTACATTCTGAGAAAGAAAGAAAGCACTGGTGAACTCATCAATGCAAAAAGACCTGGGCGCCCACGGAAGACAACAGTGGTGGATGATTGCAGAATACTCTCCATGGTGAAGAGAAACCCCTTCACAACAGCCAACCAAGTGAACAACACTCTCCAGGAGGTAGGCGTATCAATATCCAAATCTACCATAAAGAGAAGACTGCATGAAATTAAATACAGAGGGTTCACTGCACGGTGCAAGCCACTCATAAGCATCAAGAATAAAAAGGCTAGGCTGGACTTTGCTAAAAAACATCTAAAAAAGCCAGCACAGTTCTGGAAGAACATTCTTTGGACAGATGAAACCAAGATCAACCTCTACTAGAATGATGGAAAGAGAAAAGTATGGCGAAGGCGTGGTACAGCTCATGATTCAAAGCATACCACATCATCTGTAAAACACGGCGGAAGCAGTGTGATGGCTTGGGCATGCATGGCTGCCAGTGGCACTGGGTCACTAGTGTTTATTGATGATGTGACACAGGACAGAAACAGTCGAATGAATTCTGAGGTCTTCAGAGCCATACTGTGTGCTCAGATCCAGCCAAATGCAGCCAAACTGATTGGTCGTCGTTTCATACTACAGATGGACAATGACCCAAAACATAAAGCCGAAGCAACCCAGGAGTTTATTAAAGCAAAGAAGTGGAATATTCTTGAATGGCCAAGTCAGTCACCTGATCTCAACCCAATTGAACATGCATTTCACTTGTTAAAGACTAAACTTCAGACAGAAAGGCCCACAAACAAACAACAACTGAAAACCACCGCGGTGAAGGCCTGGCAGAGCATCAAAAAGAAGGAAACACAGTGTCTGGTGATGTCCATGAGTTCAAGACTTCAGGCAGTCATTGCTAACAAAGGGTTTTCAACCAAGTGCTAGAAATGATCATTTTATTTACAATTATTTAATCTGTCCAATTACTTTTGGTCCCTTTAAAAACAGGGTGGCACATGTTAAGGAGCTGAAACTCCTAAACCCTTCATCCAATTTTAATGTGGATACCCTCAAATGATAGCTGAAAGTCTGAACTTCAACTGCATCTGATTTGTTTTGTTTCAAATTCATTGTGGTAATGTCTAGAACCAAAAATAGATAAATGTTGTCTCTGTCCAAATATTTATGGACCTAACTGTATACTGTGTGTGTGTGTATATATATTGTGATGATACTGCAAGCTCCATTTCTTGTGCTGTTCTAGAACCTTCCCCATAGAACTACGACTCCCAGCGTTTTGCCAGCACAGAGCAAAGCCACCTCTCCTCCCCCCTGTGCCTGCAGTCGCTGCAAGTCACTGTGTGAACGAACAGCTCACTCACTCCTCTCATCACTCCCACCTCAGGAATGTTCTTTGTCCTCAAGCTCAGCTTTCTCTGCTCCCATTCTATAAAGTGGTAATCTAATCATCTGTCTATAATATGCCGTGAGCTTATGATAGAAACACGGCACCTGCTGTTCTGTAACGTAGCCCCATCAGGCCTCGTTCCCGTGGTACTGGTGAACCCGTAACTCCAACAGAACCCGAGAAATGGAATTCTCGGATGCACCATGAACTATCTCACCCAAGTTTGGGCTCATTTGAACCGTCATTTTAAAGTAAGATCATTGATAGGTCTGCCATTATTCTGCTAGTTTCCCAGAAGGCGGTATCAACCTTATGATCTTTCAGAGCTCAAACCATAACTTGTAGCCTGGAGAGGTGGCCAGAAAAACCATCCCCTTTTGTGAGGTCAGCAGCCCACAGGTATAAGTCTTGCGGTGAGCCCCCCTTAGTCATTCCAGGCTGTGATGACGTGACTAACAGATCTGCAAATGAACTATGACGTGTGGCTCCTCCCCCAGCCTGTCTTGCCTGTACCCATATAAGTACCATGTAAGTGATCTTCACCTTTAATCCTGTTTTATTTCTAACTGTATTGTACATAACTGTATTGCCTCAGCTTGTTACCTTTTTTAAAACTATAAGCACTGCCTGCATTTTAAGGAATAAACCTATAAATTTATTAGTTTGTCTCTCCTGCTCTATAAACGAATTTGCAAGTGCCTGAAGTACTACGCTACTGTTTTGGGGTGGCTACGGACCCTCTTGATAAATTGTTCATTAAGTAAATCGTAGCTGGTGGCAGCTAAAAGAAGGGGTGTAAAGTGTTAACCTATTGGGTGGCGTTGGCAGTGACGGAGCGGGTTTTATAAGGGTATTGCCTGGCTGCGGCCCGGAGTAATTATAATTCCCTCACTGCAGCGTGCCCAATAGCCAGCACACATCCAAGTGGCCCGTCTGGCGACTAATTATCCTAGGTGCAGTTCCCTAGCTGACCTGAGGGTAAGGGGGGCGTCAGAGAGCTGCAAGTTCTTAAGTGGAAGTGGGATAATTATAAATCCCTGCAGATTATTGGGTCGGACGGCAGCAGCCGTCGTGTGTGTGCGCGTTTTCGTCACATTTGCGGCACGGAGGGATCACAAGCCGTGATACCCCGTGCTACCGTATGGCGGACCGTGTGCACGTTCTTCACATGCACCCACACAGACACACAATGCACCCTTGATGAGCGGAGCTGAATGATCACCCCAGGCCCCCACCGCACTAGCGCTACTACACGCGGCATCAGGAGGATTGTTTCTCACAGCGTTGGCCGTGTAGGAGTTCATAGCTATTTCACCGGTCTGGGGGCCAGCTATCATCGCTACATCTGTAAATTAATATTTATTTACACATCTAAATTCGCATACTTAACCCCTTAAGTGACAGCCATTTTGCAGCTTAATGACCGGGCCAATTTTTACAATTCTGACCACTGTCACTTTATGAGGTTATAACTCTGGAACGCTTTAACGAATCCAGCTGATTCTGAGATTGTTTTTTGTGACATATTGTACTTCACGTTAGTGGTAAAAAATTTTTTTATATGACTTGCTTTTATTTATGAAAAAAAACGGAAATATGGCAAATTTAGAAAATTTCGCAATTTTGAACTTGAAATTTTTATGCCCTTAAATCAGAGAGATATGTCACACAAATTTCTTAATAAATAACATTTCCCACATGTCTACTTTACATCAGCACAATTTTGGGAACAAAATTTTCTTTTGTTACGAAGTTATAAGGGTTAAAAGTTGACCAGCGATTTCTCATTTTTACAACACCTTTTTTTTTTAGGGACCACATCACATTTGAAGTCACTTTGAGGGGTCTATATGATAGAAAATACCCAAAAGTGACACTATTCTAAAAACTGCACCCCTCAAGGTGCTCAAAACCACATTCAAGAAGTTTATTAACCCTTCAGGTGCTTCACAGGAGCTGAAGCAATGTGGAAGGAAAAAATTGACATTTATCTTTTTTTGCAAAAGCTTTACTTCGGGACCAATTTTTTTTTATTTTCACAAGTGTTAAAAGAAAAAATGAACCACAAAATTTGTTGTGCAATTTCTCCTGTTGTGGGGGTAAACCACTTTTTGGGCGCACGGCAGAGGTCGCAAGGGAAGGAGTGCCGTTTGACTTTTTCAACGCAGAATTGGCTGGATGCCATGTCGCGTTTAGAGAGCCCCTGATGTGCCTAAACAGTGGAAACCCCCAACAAGTGACCCCATTTTGGAAACTAGACCCCTTAAGGAACTTACCTAGATGTGTGGTAAGCACTTTGAACCTCCAAGTGCTTCACACAAGTTTATAACGTACAGCCGTGAAAATAAAAAATCATATTTTTTCCACAAAAATGATCTTTTCACCCCAATTTTTATTTTCCTAAGGGTAATAAGACCCCAGAAGTTTTTGTGCAATTTGTCCTGAGCATGCTGATACCCCATATGTAGGGGTAAACCACTGTTTGGGTGCATGGCAGAGCTTGGAAGGGAAGGAGCGCCGTTTGACTTTTTCAACGCAGAATTGGCTGGACGCCATGTCGCGTTTGTAGAGGCCCTGATGTGTCTAAACAGTGGAAGCCCCCCACAAGTGAAGTGACCCTATTTTGGAAACTAGACCCCCTAAGGAACTTATCTAGATGTGTGGTGAGCACTTTGAACCCCCAAGTGCTTCACAGAAGTTTATAACGCCCGGGCGTGAAAATAAAAAATCATATTTTTTCCACAAACCTGATCGTTTAGTCCCCAATTTTTATTTTCTCAAGGGTAACAGGAGAAATTAGACCACAAAAGTTGTTGTCCAATTTGTCCTGAGTACGCTGATACCCCATATGTTGGGGGGACCACTGTTTGGGCGCGCGGCAGGGCTTGGAAGGGAAGCAGCGCCGTTTGACTTTTTCAAACCAAAATTGGCTGGAATTGAGATTGGACCCCATGTCGCGTTTGGAGAGCCCCTGATGTGCCTAAACAGTGGAAACCCCCCACAAGTGACACCATTTTGGAAACTAGACCCCCTAAGGAACTTATCTAGATCTGTTGTGAGCACTTTGAACCCCCAAGTGTTTCACAAAAGTTTATAATGCCCGGGTGTGAAAAAGAAAAACTATTTTCCACAAAAATGATTTTTTTAGTCCCAAATTTTTGATTTTTCACAAGAAAATTGGACCCTTAGAGTTGTTGTCCAATTTGTTCTGAGTACGCTGATACCAAATATGTGTGGGGGGGGGAGAACAGTTTGGGCGCACGGCAGGGCTCCTGTCAGGTATATATTACTGTAGATATAGACTGTACGGGCTCCTGTCAGGTATATACAGTATTACTGTAGATATAGACTGTACGGGCTCCTGTCAGGTATATATTATTGTAGATATAGACTGTACGGGCTCCTGTCAGGTATATATTACTGTAGATATAGACTGTACGGGCTCCTGTCAGGTATATATTACTGTAGATATAGACTGTACGGGCTCCTGTCAGGTATATATTACTGTAGATATAGACTGTACAGGCTCCTGTCAGGTATATATTACTGTAGATATAGACTGTAGGGGCTCCGGTCAGGTATATATTACTGAAGATATAGACTGTACGGGCTTCTCTCAGGTATATATTATTGTAGATATAGACTGTACAGGCTCCTGTCAGGTATATATTATTGTAGATATAGACTGTACGGGCTCCTGTCAGGTATATATTACTGTAGATATAGACTGTACGGGCTCCTGTCAGGTATATATTACTGTAGATATAGACTGTACGGGCTCCTGTCAGGTATATATTACTGTAGATATAGACTGTATGGGCTCCTGTCAGGTATATATTACTGTAGATATAGACTGTACGGGCTCCTGTCAGGTATATATTACTGAAGATATAGACTGTACGGGCTCCTGTCAGGTATATATTACTGTAGATATAGACTGTACAGGCTCCTGTCAGGTATATATTACTGTAGATATAGACTGTACAGGCTCCTGTCAGGTATATATTACTGTAGATAAAGACTGTACGGGCTTCTGTCAGGTATATATTATTGTAGATATAGGCTGTATGGGCTCCTGTCAGGTATATATTACTGTAGATATAGACTGTACGGGCTCCTGTCAGGTATATATTACTGTAGATATAGACTGTATGGACTCCTGTCAGGTATATATTACTGTAGATATAGACTGTATGGGCTCCTGTCAGGTATATATTACTGTAGATATAGACTGTACGGGCTCCTGTCAGGTATATATTACTGTAGATATAGACTGTATGGGCTCCTGTCAGGTATATATTACTGTAGATATAGACTGTACGGGCTCCTGTCAGGTATATATTACTCTATAGACTGTACGGGCTCGTCAGGTATATATTACTGTAGATATAGACTGTACGGGCTCCTGTCAGGTATATATTACTGTAGATACAGACTGTATGGGCTCCTGTCAGGTATATATTACTCTATAGACTGTACGGGCTCGTCAGGTATATATTACTGTAGATATAGACTGTACGGGCTCCTGTCAGGTATATATTACTGTAGATACAGACTGTATGGGCTCCTGTCAGGTATATATTACTGTATAGACTGTACGGGCTCCTGTCAGGTATATATTACTGTAGATATAGACTGTACGGGCTCCTGTCAGGTATATATTACTGTAGATATAGACTGTATGGGCTCCTGTCAGGTATATATTACTGTAGATATTGACTGTATGGGCTCCTGTCAGGTGTATATTATTGTAGATATAGACTGTATGGGCTCCTGTCAGGTATATATTACTGTATAGACTGTACGGGCTCCTGTCAGGTATATATTACTGTAGATATAGACTGTACAGGCTCCTGTCAGGTATATATTACTCTATAGACTGTACGGGCTCGTCAGGTATATATTACTGTAGATATAGACTGTACGGGCTCCTGTCAGGTATATATTACTGTAGATACAGACTGTATGGGCTCCTGTCAGGTATATATTACTCTATAGACTGTACGGGCTCGTCAGGTATATATTACTGTAGATATAGACTGTACGGGCTCCTGTCAGGTATATATTACTGTAGATACAGACTGTATGGGCTCCTGTCAGGTATATATTACTGTATAGACTGTACGGGCTCCTGTCAGGTATATATTACTGTAGATATAGACTGTACGGGCTCCTGTCAGGTATATATTACTGTAGATATTGACTGTATGGGCTCCTGTCAGGTGTATATTATTGTAGATATAGACTGTATGGGCTCCTGTCAGGTATATATTACTCTATAGACTGTACGGGCTCCTGTCAGGTATATATTACTCTATAGACTGTACGGGCTCCTGTCAGGTATATATTACTGTAGATATAGACTGTACGGGCTCCTGTCAGGTATATATTACTGTAGATACAGACTGTATGGGCTCCTGTCAGGTATATATTACTGTATAGACTGTACGGGCTCCTGTCAGGTATATATTACTGTAGATATAGACTGTACGGGCTCCTGTCAGGTATATATTACTGTAGATATAGACTGTACGGGCTCCTGTCAGGTATATATTACTGTAGATATAGACTGTATGGGCTGCTGTCAGGTATATATTACTGTAGATATAGACTGTGTGGGCTCCTGTCAGGTATATATTACTGTAGATATAGACTGTATGGGCTCCAGTCAGGTATATATTACTGTAGATATAGACTGTACGGGCTCCTGTCAGGTATATATTATTGTAGATATGGACTGTATGGGCTCCAGTCAGGTATATAGAATAGACAACAGATGGAAATTAGCAAGACACGCTCAATAAAAGAGTGGTTCTGAAGGTGGGGACCACAGACCACATCTCAGTACCAATGCTTTGGTCACTTTTGAAAGTTGGTTGTGCTTTTACACTCATGGTAGCATGAGACAGACTCTACAACCAGGGGCGTACATAGAAATCATGGGGCCCCATAGCAAAAGCCCCCCCCCCCCAAAAAAAAAACCCCAGAGCCATTGTAAATGTAAAGTGCCAGCACAGTGAGGGGACACATTAAACAAAAAATGTATTATGCCCCCATAGATGCTCCATAGATCATGCCCCCATAGATTGTGCCCCCATAGATGCTCCATAGTATAGGCCCTTATGCTGCCGCAGCTGCTGCAACCAAAGAAAAAAAAAAAAGACATACTCACCTCTCGTCACTGGGGGCCAGGTGCCGGTGTCCTGAGCAGGCGGGGACACCGGCGCGCTATGGGGGACAGGTGCCGGTGTCACCGTTGGCTCAGGGCCCCAGCACCGGCGATATTTACCTGTCACCGGGTCCACTGCTGAGCGCCGCTGTCTTCGGGGTCCTCCAGCAGTGAATGATGAGGCAAGGGCGCAGCGCGCACTAACGACGTCATCGCGCCCTCTGACCTGAACATTGCAGCAAGAGGACGCGAGCAACGGTGGAACGGGACAGGTAAATATCCCTTATACTCACCCTTCCACCGGCGCGGTCTCTGCAGCCCCTGCTCTTCTCCCGCGGTCTCCGGCACCAGTGTTCAGCGGTCACGCTCATTAAAGTCATGAATATGTGCATATTCATGACTGTAATGAACGGTACCACCTGACCGCTGAACACAGGCGTCGGAGACCGTGGGAGAAGAGCAGGGGCTGCAGAGACCGCTCCGGCGGAGGGGTGAGTATATAGAAGAGCTGCGCTCCCCCTCCCCCGCCGACCCCCTGGTAGTACTGTGTCAGCACAGCTGCCCGACCGTCGCGGGCCCCCTCACCTGTCCGGGCCCCATAGCAGCTGCTTAGTCTGCTTCATTCATGGTACGCCACTGTCTGCAACCTACACAAGTGGCTCAGGTAGTGCAGCTCATCCAGGATGGCACATCAAAGCGAGCTGTTGCGAGGTTTGCTGTCTGTTAGCGTAGTGTCCAGAGGTGCTACCAGGAGACAGGCCAGAACACCAGGAGACGTGGAGGGGGCCGTAGGAGGGCAACAACCCAGCAGCAGGACCGCTATCTCCGCCTTTGTGCAAGGAGGAACAGGAGCACTGCCATAGCCCTGCAAAATGACCTCCAGCAGGCCACAAATGTGCATGTGTCTGCACGAACGATTAGAACCTGATTTAATGAGGATGGTCTGAATGTATAAAGTCCACTGATGAGGGTTGTGCTTACAGCCCAAAACCGTGCAGGACGCTTACCATTTGCCACGGAACTCCAGGATTGGGAAATTCGCTACTGGCGCCCTGTGCACTTCACAGATGAAAGCATGTTCACTCAGAGCACATGACAGAGTCTGGAGATGCTGTGGAGAGCAATCTGCTGCCTGCAACATCCTTTGACATGACCGGTTTGGCAGTGGGTCAGTAATGGTGGTGTGGAGTGGCATTTCTTTGGAGGGCCACAAAGTCCTCCATGTGTGTTATGATTTGGTAGCTGAGGAGAGCAGGCAAAAACGGCAATACACCAGAGAGGTTGGAATCTACTGGATTGCAGTACCCTGACTAACCACCACAACTAAAGGCAGCCGTGGAGCGTTCCTACGTTGGTCCTAGACGCCTCGTCACAGCCTGAGAGGTTAACTACACCTAAAGATAGAAAGAGGAAAGCTATCTGCCCCGGAGCAGATCCCCAAAGAACATAGGAAGCCCCCAAACATGCAATGGCGGTTAGACAAGAGGAAATACAGACACAGACAGAAAATAGTATGAGCAAAGGTTGGGGCCCAATCTACCTGGTCAGAAAAGGATAGGAAGGACACTTACTGCAATCCAAAAAACCCTAAAAAATACCAACTCTACTAATTGCAAAAACACCTGAGATCACACGACCTCTACCACCTAAATTAGTTCTCTGGTGTCACAAAACTAAGCCGCAGCCACTGAAAAAACTGGAAAAGGCAAATGAACAAATAACAGTGGCTCAGATAAACTGAGAGGAGCAAAAGCCCCCGGAGGGGACCTGGCTGACCTCCACAGAAGTGCAGGGAACAATGCAAAAAGCAAGCACAAAAATAAAAGCAGAAAATATCTTATCTGATAGCAGAAGATGCAGGCAAGACTCAGCAAGCTTCCAAGTGAACCAGGAACCACAGTTGAGACAAGAACAATTGATCACCGCCAACCATGATGGGAGGTAACCTCCCTTATATAAGACCAGTCTGTAACTCCTGATTGCCAATCTTCATTGAATGGTTCAGTAATGTTTGTAACCACCAGAGGGAGCTTCTGCTCAGAATTCATTTCTAATACATTCACAACAGTACCCCCCCCTTGAAGAGGGGTCACCGAACCCTCATTTGGGCAACCAGGTCGGTCAGGATGAGCTCTGTGATACGCACGTATCAGTCTCCTAGCATGGATGTCCGAAGCAAACACCCAAGAATTTTCCTCCTAACCATAACCTCTCCACTTAACCAAATACTGGAGTTTCCGTCTAGAAAAACGAGAATCCAATATTTTCTCAACCACATACTCCAGATTGCCCTCAACCAAAACAGGGTCAGGAGGCGCAGCCATAGGAACCACTGGCTCGACAAACCTCTTCAATAAGGACTTGTGGAACACGTTATGGATCTTAAATGTCCCTGGAAGAAGTAAACGAAAGGAAACAGGATTAAGAATCTCCATGATCTTATAAGGTCCAATGATCCTAGGCTTAAACTTAGGAGATGCAACTCTCATAGGGATATTTCTTGAGGACAACCAGACCAAGTCCCCCAGTTCAAACCGAGGACCATCAGTCCTATGCCGGTTGGCAAACCACTGGGCCCTCTCCTGAGAGAGGGACAACCTCTCCACTACCTGGTCCCAAATCTGCTGCATACGCTCCACAACAGAGTCAACACCTGGACAGACAGAAGCCTCCGTCTGTCCCGAAGAAAATCGAGGGTGAAACCCAAAATTGCAGAAAAATGGAGACATCAAAGTGGCAGAGCTAGCCCTATTATTAAGAGCAAACTCAGCCAAAGGCAAAAAAGAGACCCAGTCATCTTGATCAGCAGACACAAAGCATCTCAGATAAGTCTCCAATGTCTGGTTTGTTCTCTCAGTTTGTCCATTGGTCTGAGGATGAAAAGCCGAGGAGAAAGACAATTGAACACCAAGTTTAGAACAAAAAGTCCTCCAAAATCTGGAAACAAACTGGACTCCTCTGTCAAACACAATGTTCTCAGGAATGCCGTGTAACCGAACCACGTGCTGAAGGAACAAAGGCACCAATTCAGAGGAGGAAGGCAACTTAGGTAATGGTACAAGATGTATCTGTCACGCGGTCTTATGATATGTGTACGATGTCAGTAAACTATTCTTAAAAGAACAACACTCTATACAACATATAGATTAGCAACATCAGCATGTAAATATAGAATAGATTTACCTGACACGATATCCGTTGAACTCAGGGTTAATCTTGAGGACTTGATACACTGTCACAGGAAAGAGGAGGACCGGGGGTCTAACCTGACCCTAAACTGGGGTCCTAACTAATCCCTCACCTTGGAGGTACTGATAATGGTTCAGAGGTCCAAGTCTCCAGCCTAACCCTGTCTCCTATCAGTCCCTGAACCCTGTAATCAGTCCTAAGAAGGATTCTGATTACCACCAAAGGGATATGGGCTGATCTCTGCTAAATACACAGATTAGACATATAAGACAGACTGGAGAAAACACAGACTTGCATACACACTCAAACACAGAAGGAACATAAATGATCTGGGATATTAAACTCTAAGCAAGGTGAGCTTAAAACAACTAAGGAGCTCTTTAACTTAAGTCTATACAGATACAATCCTATCTGTGGTCTGCATGAAGAATTTCACTGGCAACTCCCAACACAGACAACCAGAGATTTAAAGGAAACCAATCAACAAATAATTAATTGCAGCCGGGAGAAAACTGCACCCAGTTCCAGAACTGAGCACAGACAGAATTAACTCCCTAACTGCCAAACACAAAGAAACAGCAACTCAGCTGTGAGAAGTCAGAATGTGCAACCGCGACGATCTTCGTGGCGATGCACACATGACAGTACCCCCCTTCTACGAGGGGCCTCCGGACCCTCAGGGCCAGGTTTGCCCGGGTGAGTTCTGTGGAAGGTCCGCACCAAACGATCTGCGTTAATGTCAGACGCAGGAACCCACGTCCTCTCCTCTGGACCATACCCCTTCCAATGCACCAAGTACTGAAGGGACCGGCGATTCAGACGTGAGTCAATGATCTTTGACACTTGAAACTCCAAGTTACCATTGACCACCACTGGAGGAGGAGGTAGAGGTGATGGTATGACTGGTGCCACGTACCTCTTAAGTAATGACTTGTGGAACACATAATGAATTTTAAACGTAGGAGGGAGGTCCAGACGAAATGCCACAGGATTAATTATGGAACTGATCCTGTACGGCCCGATGAATCTGGGGCCCAGCTTCCAGGAGGGAACTTTAAGTTTTATATTCCTGGTAGACAACCATACCAGATCGTTCACATTAAGATCTGGACCAGAAACTCTCCTCCTATCAGCCATACGTTTATAACGGTTCCCCATAGCACTCAGATTATTCAATACACCTCTCCACACTGAAGCAAGTGACGACGAGAAACGCTCCTCCTCAGGAACCCCAGAAGGGCCCCCCCCATTGAATGTACAAAACTGGGGATGAAAACCATATGCCCCAAAAAACGGGGACTTACCAGTGGACTCGCTCCGCCTGTTGTTAAGAGCGAACTCTGCCAGAGGCAAGAAAGAAGACCAGTCCTCCTGGTTCTCTGAGACAAAACACCGAAGATAAGTCTCTAGGCTTTGATTCAGACGCTCTGTCTGACCATTGGTCTGCGGATGAAAAGCCGAGGAAAATGACAATTGCATCCCCCGACGTAAACAAAATGCCCTCCAAAACTTGGACACAAACTGAGACCCCCTATCTGACACCACATCAGAAGGCAACCCATGAAGTCTCACAATCTCCCCAATGAACACCTGCGCCAGAGTTTTAGCATTAGGGAGGGCAGGAAGAGCAATGAAATGTGCCATCTTACTGAACCTGTCAACAACCACCAGTATGACAGTCTTCCCTGACGACTGAGGAAGGTCCGTGATGAAGTCCATAGACAAATGAGTCCATGGATGCTCCGGAAGTTTCAAGGGTAAGAGGGTCCCAGACGGACGGGTATGAGGGGTCTTAGAGCGAGTACAAACCCCACAGGACGCGACAAAAGTTAAAACATCTTTATTAACGTTAGGCCACCAAAACCGGCGAGAAAGGAGATCTAAAGTAGCCTTACTCCCTGGATGTCCTGCTAGAGCAGAATTATGATGTGCCTCAATAACCTTTTGTCTCAACTGATTTGGGACAAACAGTCTCCCTGGAGGTCCTGCAGGGGCGTCCCCCTGAGCCTCTAACACCTCCTCCTCAAGCTCAGAACATACAACCGACACTACCACCCCCTCCTGAAGGATAGGAATCGGGTCATCCATTTTCCCGGCCCCTGGGAAACTGCGAGACAAGGCATCCGCCTTAACATTCTTAGATCCAGGGCGATAAGTGACAACAAAATTAAACCTGGTAAAAAACAACGACCATCGAGCTTGTCTGGAATTCAGACGCTTAGCAGATTCCAAATACAGCAGGTTCTTGTGATCAGTAATGACGGTGACCGGGTGGACTGCCCCCTCCAAAAAGTGACGCCATTCTTCAAAAGCCAACTTAATGGCCAAAAGTTCCCTATTGCCGATATCATAATTCCTTTCGGCGGACGACAATTTTTTAGAAAAGAAAGCGCACGGATGCCATTTACCAGGGGACGGACCCTGGGACAATATTGCACCCACCCCTACGTCAGACGCGTCCACCTCCACAACGAACGGCTGTGATGCATCTGGTTGGATGAGAACGGGTGCCGAAGCAAAACATTTTTTCAAAGAGGAAAAAGCTTGGCAAGCTTTGTCCGACCATTTAGAAAAATCCGTCCCTTTTCTTGTCATGTCAGTGAGAGGTTTGACAACAGATGAGAAATTACAAATAAATTTCCGGTAGTAGTTAGCAAACCCCAGAAAACGCTGCAGAGCCTTAAGATCCTCTGGCTGATCCCATTCAAGCACTGCTCTCACCTTTTCAGGGTCCATACGGAAACCGGAGGCTGACACCAAGAAACCCAAAAACTGAAGTTCCTGTACAGCAAATACACACTTTTCCAGTTTGGCGTATAGTTTATTGTCTCGCAAGATCTGCAACACCTGTCTCACATGCTCCTGGTGAGACACAAGATCTGGCGAGTAAATTAAAATGTCATCCAAATATACGACCACAAACAGCCCCACAAGGTGACGAAAAATGTCATTAACAAAATGTTGGAATACTGCTGGTGCAGTAGTCAGACCAAAAAGCATGACTAGGTTCTCATAATGTCCCTCCGGCGTGTTAAACGCCGTTTTCCACTCATCCCCCTCTTTTATCCTAATCAAATTATACGCCCCCCTGAGATCCAATTTAGAGAACCATTTGGCGCCCACAATTTGATTGAAGAGATCAGGAATAAGAGGGAGAGGATACGGATCTCGAACAGTAATCCGATTAAGTTCGCGGAAATCCAAGCAAGGGCGTAGGCCTCCATCTTTTTTCTTCACAAAGAAGAACCCCGCGGCTACTGGGGAAGATGAAGGTCTAATATGCCCTTTGGCCAGACTTTCCGAAATATAGTCTTTCATAGCCTGCCTCTCAGGACCAGAAAGGTTATACAACCTAGCTTTAGGCAACTTAGCATCAGGAAGGAGATTAATAGAGCAGTCATACACGCGATGAGGAGGCAACTCCTGACACCCCTCCTCAGAGAACACATCCCCAAAGTCCTCCAAAAAAGGAGGCAATGTACTAGGCACGACCGCACTGATGACTGTGTTCATGCAGTTACTTTTGCAAAACTCACCCCATTGGCTTATCTCTCTGGACTGCCAATTAATCACAGGGTTATGTTTAACCAACCAAGGAAGTCCCAACACAATGGGAGTAGGTAGACCCTCCAACACATAACAAGATAATTGTTCCCTATGTATCGCCCCTACCCGAATATCAATGTTATGGACCTCATGAACAAAGCTACCTTGGCCGAGAGGCCTGGCGTCAATGGAGAATATAGGGATCGGTTTGGCCAATACACTCAGAGGCATACCTTGAGCCTGAGCAAACTGAGCGTCAACCAGATTAGCCCCGGACCCACTATCAAGAAGAACAGAAAATCTCTCCACTCTCGTACCAACCACCATCTCCACTGGTACAAGGAACTGAGAAGAACTAGCGGACGAAATACATACTCCCAGGTTGTCGTCCACCACACAACCTGGGATTAACAGTTTTCCGGCAACTTTTTGCTCAACAAGGCACGGGATGGACATCCCCCAACAAAATGTCCCTCTTTCCCGCAGAAGAAACACCTTCTAGTCCTGCTGCGTACCACCAATCCCCTCCTACGAAATGATGTCCCTCCCAACTGCATAGGCTCTTCTGAACAGACAAGGGGAACCTCAACATAAGGGACTTTTGTAGTAGGTGGAGCAACTACTGGGGGCGGAGTTACCTCGCACCTCTCCCGAAGCCGTCTATCAGTACGGATAGCTAGGGCCATAGCAGCCTCCAGTGATGGAGGAGAATCATACTGAGCCAAAACGTCCTTTAATTTGTCAGAAAGCCCATGACAAAACTGGCTTCTAAGAGCTGGGTCATTCCACTGAGTATCTGTGGCCCATCTACGGAACTCAGAAGCAAATTCCTCCGCCGGACGATCTCCCTGCTGTATCTTACGTAATTTTGTCTCAGCAAGAGAGACCCGATCTGGGTCATCATATACCAAACCCAGGGCAGTAAAAAATCGATCTACAGACTGTAGAGCCGGGGATCCCGGAGGAAGGGAGAATGCCCAGGATTGAGGGTCCCCTTGTAGGAGCGAGATAACAATTCCCACTCTCTGCTCTTCACTCCCTGATGATCGAGGCCGAAGCCGAAAATACAATTTACATGCCTCCCGGAAGGTGAAAAATTTGTCTCGCCCACCAGTGAACCTGTCCGGGAGAGCTACTTTAGGTTCAAATCTGGTTTGCTCCAGGGGAGACAAAACTTTGGACTTAATGTCCGTCAGCTCCATGGATAATCCCTGCAACTGCAGAGCCAGCTGGGCTACTGGATCCATGGCAACTGGGGATAATTTTAAGGGCCAGTGAAAATGTCACGCGGTCTTATGATATGTGTACGATGTCAGTAAACTATTCTTAAAAGAACAACACTCTATACAACATATAGATTAGCAACATCAGCATGTAAATATAGAATAGATTTACCTGACACGATATCCGTTGAACTCAGGGTTAATCTTGAGGACTTGATACACTGTCACAGGAAAGAGAAGGACCGGGGTCTAACCTGACCCTAAACTGGGGTCCTAACTAATCCCTCACCTTGGAGGTACTGATAATGGTTCAGAGGTCCAAGTCTCCAGCCTAACCCTGTCTCCTATCAGTCCCTGAACCCTGTAATCAGTCCTAAGAAGGATTCTGATTACCACCAAAGGGATATGGGCTGATCTCTGCTAAATACACAGATTAGACATATAAGACAGACTGGAGAAAACACAGACTTGCATACACACTCAAACACAGAAGGAACATAAATGATCTGGGATATTAAACTCTAAGCAAGGTGAGCTTAAAACAACTAAGGAGCTCTTTAACTTAAGTCTATACAGATACAATCCTATCTGTGGTCTGCATGAAGAATTTCACTGGCAACTCCCAAAACAGACAACCAAGGATTTAAAGGAAACCAATCAACAAATAATCAATTGCAGCCGGGAGAAACTGAACCCAGTCCCAGAACCGAGCACAGACAGAATTAACTCCCTCACTGCCAAACACAAAGAAACAGCAACTCAGCTGTGAGAAGTCAGAATGTGCAACCGCGACGATCTTCGTGGCGATGCACACATGACAGCTGGAGGGCTGCAGGAAGCTGGGGAAAACGCAGGATTGCAGGGACGTTCAGCGATGGCACGGGGAGGGTGAGTATGATGGAGGAGGATGGGGGGGAGCATGGAGGAGAGGACAAGGAGCACGGAGCAGGACGGGGGGAGAACGGTGGACGGGGAAGCATGGAGGAGGACAATGAGCATGGAGCAGGACGGGGGGAGGAGAACGGAGGACGGGGGAAGCATGGAGGAGGACAATGAGCACGGAGCAGGACGAGGGAGAATGGAGGGCACAGAGGAGCACGGAGCAGGACGGAGGGAGAGGATGGAGGGCACAGAGGAGCACGGAGCAGGACGGGGGGGCACAGGAGGACGGAGAAGGAATGGGGGAGCACAGTGGAGGACGGAGCAGGAGGGGGGGAGTACAGAGGAGAATGGGGGAGCACAGAGCTGGATGGGGGAGCAAGGAGCAGGACAGGGGCAGCACAGAGCAGGAGGGCAGTTTATACACCCGGCTTATACATGAGTCAATAAGTTTTCCCAGTTTTTTGTGGCAAAATTAGGGGGGTCGGCTTATACACGAGTATATACGGTATATACATCAGATAGCAGGCACAACACTTTATGATGCTTCTTCTGCATTATGCAGAGTCAGGAACTTTCCGGTTCTTTTGTCTCCGCTATGCTCCCTGCCTGGAATCCGAATTCTTACTGCCATTGTATCTTTGCTTTCCTTCAGAACGTACTATCTGATGTCTCCCTCCTGGCACACAACACCATATCAGGAGGACTGCAATCAGATAGACCAAAGGTCTGTATTTCTCACTTTCTGACTCATCACAAGGAAATTGTTCTCCTGTGTGCCCATGTAGCTCAGTAGGAGGTCTCCCACACAGTATGACGGCCCCCACAGCACCTCACACAGTATTACGGCAGGAGATAAGTGAATATTTCAATGTTCGGATTGGCTCACGATCGCTGACTACAGCCGAACATGCAGAGCACAAAAGCCGGTGTTTCCCAAGCTGTGTGACAGTGTGGTAAACACCGGCGTAGCGCTTCTGATCGGCGGTAAAATCATCCCCACCGGTCAGAGAGCCGCGGTTCCCACGCTGTCAGAAGACATCGTGACCGCTCAGCTGTGATCGGAGGTAAAAAGTTTACCTCCGGTCACTGGTGTCAGCTGATGGGACTACAGCTCCCATCATCCGACACCTACAGCCGCTAATAACAGTGAGAGCCAGAGCGGAGGATGGGAGGATTCATCAGCCGCTACTGCGCTGTAAATAAATAATAAGAAAGAAACTATGCGGGGTCCCCTGTATTTTTGATAACCAGCCAGGCAAAACTCACAGCTGGGGGCTGCAATTCTCAGCTGTCAGCTTCAGCAAGGCTGGTTATCAAGAATAGAGGGGTCCCCCCAAAAGCCATTTTACTGAATGTCACCGACTTTCCCTGATCTTAACAAAAATAAATGCTCGTGTTACCGATCATGAATCTGAATGTACCATATTCGTGCCGAATTTATGTTTGGCGAACTTTTTCGAACATATTCACTCATCTCTAATTATGGCCACCACAACCTGCTACATAAAATAAGGACCCCCACTCAGTATGGAGGCATTTACAGTCCACTACAACCCCAGTATAATGGCCCCTACCAGCCACACATTCAGTATGAGAGTCCCAACAGCCCTTCTCTTAATATGATGCCCCCACAATTCCTGATATTGGAAAAAAACACACACTACTCCCCCAACCCAGTTCCTGAGGAGCGCTGCTCTGTGCGGTGTGAGCACTGAGGCTCCATACTACAGGTGTGATATAGTGACGTCATTGTGCCTGCAGTGCACGGAGTCTCAGACTCAGAAGTGAAGGCTGAATGGTGGATCAGGAGCTTTCCACTCCCTGATTCACTAATCTATTCCACAGGATCACCGTCATGGGAGTGTGGATATCACTGAAAGCATTCATACAGACTGCAGATAGGATCGGTTCTGAGAAGACTTAAGCTAAGAGCTCCTTTGTTGTTTCTCCTCTCCTTGCTAATAGTTTATCTCCTAGACCTTTGGACCTCCAGGGAAACTGTTTGTTCCTAATCAGTTAAGACAAAAAGTTATCGAGGCACATCATAATTCTGCTTTAGCAGGACATCCAGGGAGTAAAGCAACTGTGGATCTCCTTTCTCGCCGGTTTTGGTGGCCTAACTTAAATAAAGATGTAATAACTTTTGTCGCGTCCTGTGGAGTTTGTGCTTGCTCTAAGACCCCACATACCCGTCCGTCTGGGTTTCCTGAGGAGGAACGATTCTCGTCGTCACTTGCTTCAGTTTGGAGAGGAGTGCTGAATGGTCTGAGTGCTATGGGGAACCGTTTCAAGCGGAGGGCTGATAGGAGGAGAGTGTCTGGTCCGGACCTAAGTGTGAACGATCTGGTGTGGTTGTCTACCAAGAATATAAAACTCAAGGTTCCCTCCTGGAAACTGGGTCCCAGGTTCATCGGTCCATACAGGATCAGTTCTATAATTAATCCTGTGGCATTTCGTCTGGACCTCCCTCCTACGTTTGGAGTCCACAATGTGTTCCACAAATCGTTGCTTAAGAGGTACGTGGCGCCAGTTATGCCGTCACCTCTACCTCCTCCTCCAGTGGTGGTCAATGGTAACTTAGAATTTCAAGTGTCGAAGATCATTGACTCACGTCTGAATCGCCGGTCCCTTCAGTACTTGGTTCATTGGAAGGGGTATGGTCCTGAGGAGAGGACATGGGTCCCTGCGTCTGATATTAACGCAGATCGATTGGTTCGGACCTTCCACACAACTCACCCGGGCAGACCTGGCCCTGAGGGTCCGGAGGCCCCTCGTAGAAGGGGGGGTACTGTCATGGGTGCATCGCCACGAAGATCGTCGCGATTGCACATTCTGACTTCTCGCAGCTGAGTTGCTGTTACTTTGTGTTTGGTGGTGAGGGAGTTAATTTTACCTGGCTCTTTGCTAAGACTAGGTCCAGCCTCGCCCGGCTGCTTTTGATTATGCACTAATTAGCTTCCTTTTTATACCTGCCAGTCTGCTTGTTAGATGCCGGTGAAAGCATTCATACAGACTGCAGATAGGATCGGTTCTGAGAAGACTTAAGCTAAGAGCTCCTTTGTTGTTTCTCCTCTCCTTGCTTTTAGTTTATCTCCTAGTCCTTTGGTGTTCCCTCTGTGTTTAAATGTTGTATGAAAGACAGTATTTACTTTATCCCCGGTCTGTCTCGTTTGTCTTTACTGTTTGTTAACCTTTACCTGTCCATTCCCTATGGTGGTAATCAGGGTCCTTCTAAGGACTAGATTACAGTGGTCAGGGATTTATAGGAGACAGGGTTTACGCTGGCGGCCTGGACCTCTGTACCATTAACAGTACCTCCAGGTAGAGGGACTAGTCAGGACCCCAGTTTAGGGTCAGCATAGACCCCGGTCCACCTCTAGCCGGAGACAGCGTGAAAAGGATTCAGTATTGACCCACAGGATATTATGTCAGGTAATACTATGCTATATATACATGTTAATGTTACCTATTTATATGTTATATAGAATGTTGTCCCACTTGATAGATTACTAACATTATTTATATATATATCTGCTAGACAGCGTGACAGACACCCTTTAAGCCCCATATGTCAAAGTCAAGGCCCGCGGGCCAGATCCGGCCCGCGAATTGATTATCTATGGCCCCCTGGATGACATTTAATTACTATTAGATCCGGCCCGCAGGCCACAGCCGCCTGCTGGTGTTTTGCACGCACCAACACTACATTTCCCACAATGCACCGGTAGCAGGGCCGGCGTCAGAACCCGGCACACCCGGGCAAGTGCCGGGGCCCTGAGCCGGTGCTGAAGTCACTTTCCGGTAGGCAGAAGAGAGCAGAAGATCTGATGTAAGTGCTCCTGCCTCGTGTGTCTGTGGAGCTGCAGATTCAGCGTAGAAGGGGGATGATTTATTGTTTGCTTGTGTGTGGGTGGAATTCCTTCTTTGTGGAGGGGATCTATTCTGTGTGGGGGGGATTATTCAGTGTGGAGGGGGATTATTCAGTGTGGAGGGGGTATTTATTATTTGTGTGGAGGGGGGATTATTCAGTGTGGAGGGGGTATTTATTATTTGTGTGGAGGGGGGATTATTCAGTGTGGAGGGGTATTTATTATTTGTGTGGAGGGGGATTATTCTGTGTGTTGGGGGATTATTCAATGTGAAGGGGATTTATTATTTGTGTGGAGGGGGGATTATTCAGTGTGGAGGGGGTATTTAGTATTTGTGTGGAGGGGGATTATTCTGTGTTTTGGGGGATTGATTATTCAGTGTGAGGGGATTTATTATTAGTGTGGATGGGGGATTATTCAGTGTGAGGGGGATTTATTATTTGTGTGGGGGGGGATTATTCAGTGTGGAGGGGGTATTTATTATTTGTGTGGAGGGGGATTATTCTGTGTGTTGGGGGATTATTCAATGTGAAGGGGATTTATTATTTGTGTGGAGGGGGGATTATTCAGTGTGGAGGGGGTATTTAGTATTTATGTGGAGGGGGATTATTCTGTGTTTTGGGGGATTGATTATTCAGTGTGAGGGGGATTTATTATTAGTGTGGATGGGGGATTATTCAGTGTGAGGGGGATTTATTATTTGTGTGGAGGGGGGATTATTCAGTGTGGAGGGGGTATTTATTATTTGTGTGGAGGGGGATTATTCTGTGTGTTGGGGGATTATTCAATGTGAAGGGGATTTATTATTTGTGTGGAGGGGGGATTATTCAGTGTGGAGGGGGTATTTAGTATTTGTGTGGAGGGGGATTATTCTGTGTTTTGGGGATTGATTATTCAGTGTGAGGGGGATTTATTATTAGTGTGGATGGGGGATTATTCAGTGTGAGGGGGATTTATTATTTGTGTGGAGGGGGTATTATTCAGTGTGGAGGGGGTATTTGTGTAGAGGGGGGATTATTCTGTGTGTTGGGAGATTATTCAGTGTGAGGGGGATTTATTATTAGTGTGAAGGGGAGATTATTCAGTGTGAAGGGGGGATTAGGGTTAGGGGGTGGGTGTGGAGGGGGGCGCAAAACTGAGTTCTTGCCCTGGGTGCCAGAAAACCTAGATACACCTCTGCCGGCGCCTGTTAGCGGAGGAGAGCGGTGTTAGCGCCGCCACTGGGCCCCCCCGCTTGCTCAGGGCCCCGGCAGCCGGCACAATACTTACCTCTCCCCGTGCCTCCGCAGCTCTGGTGTCTTCTGCAGCTCTGCACTGTGATGTCTCAGGTCAGAGGGCGCGATGACGTCTTTCCACAGTGCCCTTTCCTGAGCCGTAACAGTGCAGAGCGCAGCACAGTGCAGAGGAGAGCTCCATATTTTGTATGGAGCATTATATGGGGACCAGTATCCTGTATGGAGCAATTTATGTGGTCCAGTATTCTGTATGGAGCATTATTTGGGGTCCAATATTCTTTATGGAGCATTATATTTGGCCCATAATATTGTATGGAGGACTATACTGTCCGGTCTGTACTGTGTGTTGTGAGGATTCGGCAGTTTCTGAGCTATTGTAGAATTTACAATAGATATCACTCGTGTAATTATAAGAAGTGAAATCTTTAAATAATGTACACTGTGTTAGGTCTTGGTTCAATAGGCTATGTGCAATCATTTCGATATGTTTTAATAAACATTGAACCAGTCCGGCCCTCGGCTTGTAGCAAATTTGTTTTTTTGGCCCTCGGTGTGTTTGACTTTGACATCCCTGCTTTAAGCCATAAGGTCCCTCTTGCCGCATTGGACAAGCCTGCCGCTCTGGCTGTTAGTCTTGCAGAATCCGCTGAGGCGTCTGCTAAAAAAGCTGCTGCCCCATGCATTAGTGACATCTCTTCTAATATATCGTCCCTTGGAACTTTATCCCTTATTTGCTCTTCTAGCTGCTGTAGCCAGATCATGAGGGCACGGGCAGTACAAGTGGCAGCTATTGCTGGTTTTAACCCCCCTTCTGATACTTCCCAGATGTGTCTCAGGAAGCCGTCTGCTTTTTTGTCGAGTGGATCTTTTAACACGCCCGAGTCCTCTAATGGTAGGGATAACTTTTTTGATGATTTAGCCACGGCACCATCAATTTTTGGGATTTTTTTCCCAATTTTCGGAGCCCTTCTCCTCAAATGAGTACCTCCTCTTTGATGTAGAAGGTAAGGTACCCGACCTCTCTGGTTTTTTCCACTCTTTGTCAATTAAAGCTTTTATTTTGTCGTTGACAGGGAAGGAACGTTTTCTTTTCTCCTCCAACCCTCCAAAAATAATGTCCTATAGTGACCTAGATGTTTTTTCCTCCTTAAGGCCCATTGTAGACCTGACCGCTTTTACTAGTCTCTCTACATCTTCCGTCGGGAAGCATGGCCGGCCCCCTATATCGCTATCTGAGGAGGATTCTGAGGGCTGGGGAGATGAGGCTGCGGAGGGGGATAGGGATTTTTCCTGACTTTTCTGTCCTAGAGAGGCTTCTGAATCAGAATCCCTTTTGTGGCTTCTTTGCCCCGTTTTTTTAAGGGTTGCCTTTAGGGCGCCTTTCACTTCCTCCTGTATTATAGCCTTGAGGCTAGTGACCAAGTCCGGGGTCTCATCCCGTACGGTCTTAGTGATGCAATCGGCACAGAGATTTTTCTTCCACTGAATTGCCAGCGGGTTTTTGCATAGGGCACATTCTCTGTTCTTTGTTTTGCCGCTAGACTTCTTCCCTAGTGATCAAGCAGAAATATAGACCCCGTTACCATAGGGCGACATTCACGTAGATCACTCACCACCGCTGACAATCAAGTGTACCGGTTTCGGAGGCTGATCAGATGCAAGTGTGGCGTCCCTCCTGGACGTCGAAGGGTCTTTCCGGTCAGAATGACTACCGCCCTTACCACTGGAGCGGCTCCTGGTATGCTGGCGGGCCGGCAAATATGTTTGCTGCTGCGTCTCCTCTTGCCCCACTTCCATCTTGATGCATTGGACATGAGTGCATCTTCTGTGGTTATCCCGCCTTTACGAGAAATCCACTGCACTCTCCGCCTCCTCCGGTGCCCATCTGTGACTCCTCCTTCTCCCCGTCACGCCGCCGGGATAGGTGTCCACCGGCCTGCGTTTTTTCTCATGGGCGCCGCCATCTTGGATCCGGCGCCGCCCTTCGACGTCACACAGGCACGCCCATTCCCAGCGTGCCTTGCGTGTGACGTCCGGCACGCGACCCGGAAGCAGCCGCCCTAGATTGAACAGAGGGGAGGAGGAGCGGCGTGGCAGCCATGGAGAAGCCCCTAGACCCCTGCCATGCCGCTTCAACGCCCGCTCGGACGCTGAGCCCCGGGGGACCCGAGGACGGCGCTTCCATCTCCTAACGTCTGGCGCACAGGCTCTGCCCGTTCTTCCACGCCGGCACAGGAGTGGGTGAGTGAACCGCCGTGTTCAGTACAAGGGTACCTGTCAGGACAGGAAACCCAACTGAAGCAAGGGAGAGGTGCCACCCTTTTATTTCAGTAGGTTTCCTGTCCTGACTGGGCGGATCCCCTATCTCATGTGTGCCGTTATGGGAGACGGGAAAATATGATTTTTTAGTTTTACGGCTCTACGTTATAAACTTCTGTGAAGTACTTGGGGGTTCAAAGTGCTCACCACACATCTAGATAAGTTCCTTAGGGGGTCTACTTTCAAAAATGGTGTCATTTGTGGGGGTTTCCACTGTTTAGGCGCATCAGGGGCTCTCCAAAGGCGACATGGCGTTCAAACTCAATTCTAGCCAATTCTGTGTTGAATAAGTCAAACGGCGCTCCTTCTCCTCCGAGCTCTGCCGTGCACCAAAACAGTGGTTCCCCTCCACATATGGGGTATCAGCGCACTGAGAACAACTTGCACAACAACTTTTGGGGTCCAATTTCTCCTGTTACCCTTGGTAAAAAAATGGATCTGAAGTAAATATTTTGTGAAAAAAGTTAAATGTTCATTTTTTTTAAACATTCAAAAAATTCCTGTGAAGCACCTGAAGGGTTAATAAACTTGTTGAATGTGGTTTTGAGCACATTGAGGGTGCCGTTTTTAGAATGGTGTCACTTTTGGGTATTTTCTATCATATAGACCCCTCAAAGTGACTTTGAATGTGATGTGGTCCCTAAAAAAAAAAATAATGGTGTTGTAAAAATGAGAAATCGCTGGTCAACTTTCAACCCTTATAATTTCCTAACGAAAAAAAATGTTGGTTCCAAAATTGTGCTGATGTAAAGTAGACATGTGGGAAATGTTATTTAGTAACTATTTTGTGCAATATAACTCTCTGATTTAAGGTCATAAAAATTAAGTTTGAAAATTGCAAATTTTTCGCCATATTTCCGTTTTTTTTCATAAATAAACTTAAGTTATATCGAAGAAATTTTACCACTAACGTGAAGTACAATATGTCACGAGAAAACAATCTCAGAATCGTCAAGATCCGTTGAAGCGTTCCAGAGTTATAACCTCATAAAGAGACAGTGGTCAGAATTGTAAAAATTGGCCCGTCATTAACGTGCAAACCACCCTCGGGTAAAGGGGTTAAAAATAGGGCCTGATTAGGAACACAAAACTGGCTGCGGGAAGAGGTGAAATCAGAGTATTTTGGACACTACTGTATTCAGAAACTGTGACTATAGACAATAACATCTACTGAAATTATCAAACTCAACAGTCTTCATCAGTAATAATGAGTAGCTAGTGGTGAAACCTCTCTGGGTAATTAGAGCTTGAGGCTCGGTGACCTCACAATCTAAACTATCGTAAGGTCCAATATTTTCTGTCAGATGAGTTTCAAGAAGAAATATTACACATATAAAGGGAACTGTGTATAATAGTGCAGAGCTGAGATGTCTTAAAGGGAACCTGTCAGCAGGATCGTGATCAGTAACCTACAGACACTGTCAGGTCTGCGCCGTTATGCTGATTACAATGATACCTTGGTAGATGAAATCCGTCTTGTGGTTGTTGTTTAATCTGTATTTGTAGTTTTCAGTTAATGAGATTCTCGTGCTCTGGGGCGGGCTGTGGGCGGGGCTTTATGTGGTGCTCTGATTACATATTCATCTGTATTGGCTTATGACCGGTCACTGACCCCTCACTGACCTGCCCCCATTTTTACATAATGCATATAATAGTGTTGATATTATTGTTGTTAATACCTATAATATTGTGGCTATTGTGAGGCTTAGAAGAAAAATTACATCCAGCAAAATGTCACCAGCGATGGCGGCGCCTGTCCAGTATCATCTATAATGAATGAACAAGGTGCAGCGGCTATGGATAGTGGAGGAATTAAACCGGGCTGGTGGCAACGAGATACAGACTGAAATGCCAGGTAATCAGGTACAAAATTAAATCTTTATTAATCACAATATGCACAGACATACATAAAACTAGGATAAAATACCATAAAAGGGAGGAAAAAAATCCACAACTGCAAATAGCACCCTAATACATGGCTCAATATAAATAACCAGGTAGATCAAAAAAATAGAAAAACACTATACAAATATACACCTTATGCCATATGTAAAAAATACAATAAACATATTAACAGTGTAATACAAGTGCTAATAGTGCAATAAAAAATGTGTAACACTATAATATATATCACCTAAATAATAGTGTATATCAATAAAGTGCACAACATTTGTGCAAAAAGCAATGTGCAACCAACAATACAATGTGATACCATGCTATATAGTGAGCATAAATAAAATAAAATGCAATAACCACAATGTCCTGCACAGTAAAACAATATTAATTTATGTACATTGCTCAAACCTAAAAAATGTGTGCCAAACGAGTGTGAACCACGCACAGTAAATTGCTCTGCACTAAGCTTGTGCTACATGAGACAAAAGCACAAAAGAAAATAATGTGCAACAATTGTGCAGCCTATACGATGTGCTAAAAATTGGAAGTGGCCATATGGACAAAGGATACAAAATACCTGGGAGCCGACTAATAGATGTGGACAGCCTCCTAGAACGCTCCCCACGTGTTATGGGTTCTGCTCTGCCGCCCCCTGGCTGCCGCCGCCTGAGAAACAGGCTCAAGTCGCCTCATTAGAGCGGCGCCCCTGCATGTAGCTGTTATTGTACAGAAATTCACACTTGGCCTCACTGCACATTTAATGTTGTCGATCATAAGAGGGAAGTTTGGCCAGAAAGACTGGACCTGGTCTTGTAGGGACCATATGAGAGATTCAGCAGCACAGAAGGGAGAGAAGATTCATCCAATAAGATCTCGGGGATCTAGGAAGCCAACAGCATCATCACCCTCCGCTTTCTCTTACAGGCCCATCATAATATTTCCTTCAAGTGATTTTCTATCTTGTCAGCACATTCTACGTGCGCTGTCATTTGGATTTATAGTTTACAGATCTGAGAAGGTAATGGTCAGAATCTTCTAATCCCAGGGGTAGGTGGATCCTCCAGGGTGTAAGTTCTATAGAAAAGGGCTTTCAATGCCCAAAGTCATTTGAACAGGTTTGGGTGGAGGAGAATGTTGTGGTCTAGAGGCAAAATGGTGATCATGGTAATACGGCCGGACTACACCACTGATAAAGCAGCCACAGCCGGTGACTGAGAAGAATCTCCTCTTTACACCGCTCATCACCCCTCACATATGTCTCTGTAGTATTAATATGGGTCTGATCTTCACCCTGAAACAAATATTATAAAAGTCACCGACAGATGGAGAAGTCCCATCTATGATCAGCTCTAATCCTGCCATCTCCACCGTTCTCATTACACAAGTATAAAACATATAGTACTGGGGGATAAAACAAGACTGAGCACAAGACCTTCACAGCCGTCTACACATCATAGGGGAGATCCCCTGACACCTTCTCTCCATCTACCTGATGATCCCGAGGAGCATTGGGATCTTCTTGGTTACAGTCCTGTGGAGGAAGAGGACGGGGACATCTCTCTGGTGTTTATATATCAAAAAACTGACCGGCACATCCAAACTTAGATTCAGTGTGAACAGGTGCTAAACCTAGAGTCACCAACTCATATACATACAAGAAGAAAAGGTAGCACACTGTAGCGCTATAGCTTGCAAACACGAAATATGAAAAATATGAAAAATGAATTACATCATTACCTTAGAAATATGAAAAATTGAGAAGTCTTAGCGCATAAGATGGCCAAATTATGTGAGCCTGATAGCCACGTCAAGGCTCTTCTCGTATATCAGGTCCCTAACTAATGCCTATCCTCGCTTTAGAAAAGTCTGTCTGCATGGGAACCTATGAATCCTCTTTTCAGACTAAAATCTACATCTCTGTGGAGGGGTGATGAACCTGCTGTAATTAAAAGGCCTGTGACCACCAGGTGGAGTGCTCAGGCAGAAGGTAAATGAATACATATCAAAAAACTGACCGGCACATCCAAACTTAGATTCAGTGTGAACAGGTGCTAAACCTAGAGTCACCAACTCATATACATACAAGAAGAAAAGGTAGCACACTGTAGCGCTATAGCTTGCAAACACGAAATATGAAAAATATGAAAAATGAATTACATCATTACCTTAGAAATATGAAAAATTGAGAAGTCTTAGCGCATAAGATGGCCAAATTATGTGAGCCTGATAGCCACGTCAAGGCTCTTCTCGTATATCAGGTCCCTAACTAATGCCTATCCTCGCTTTAGAAGAGTCTGTCTGCATGGGAACCTATGAATCCTCTTTTCAGACTAAAATCTACATCTCTGTGGAGGGTGATGAACCTGCTGTAATTAAAAGGCCTGTGACCACCAGGTGGAGTGCTCAGGCAGAAGGTAAATGAATACATATCAAAAAACTGACCGGCACATCCAAACTTAGATTCAGTGTGAACAGGTGCTAAACCTAGAGTCACCAACTCATATACATACAAGAAGAAAAGGTAGCACACTGTAGCGCTATAGCTTGCAAACACGAAATATGAAAAATATGAAAAATGAATTACATCATTACCTTAGAAATATGAAAAATTGAGAAGTCTTAGCGCATAAGATGGCCAAATTATGTGAGCCTGATAGCCACGTCAAGGCTCTCTCTGGTGTTGTCCTCTTACTGGATAGATCTGGAGGAAACACATATAGGTAGTGAATTCATTCTTTACATACAGATAATTATAGGCCGTGTGTAAATTTAGTCCTGTCTATTACCTGGTGATGTGAGGGGCTGGGGAACCTCCATTATGACGTTCTTGTACAGATCTTTGTGTCCTTCTAAATACTCCCACTCCTCCATGGAGAAATAGACAGCGACATCCTGACATCTTATAGGAACATGACACATACAATGATACCGTCATCCCCCGATCCCTTCATAGTGTTACTGTATAATGTCCCAGAATTCCCAGCAGTGTCACCTCTCCAGTCAGCAGCTCAATCATCTTGTAGGTGAGTTCTAGGATCTTCTGGTCATTGATGTCCTCATGGATCAGGGGGTGAGGTGGAGGCCTCGTGATTGGGCTCAGGAATCTTCCACATCCCTCAGACACAGGGTCCTGACAGCGATCACTAGAGGTCTTCTTCACCACTGTGTAATCCTGGTAATGGAGAGACACATTAATAAATCTCACTACAGACATTTCCAGAGTCCTCACCTCTCCAGTTCTGTCCGTTATTCCCATAGATAAGAATGATGTAATGTGACGTCATCAGAATCTCTCACCTCTCCAGTGAGACGGAAGAGGATCTCTAGGGTGAGGTGTAATATCCTCTCCACCATCTTGTCTCTGTCCATATCCATCTTTGATGGGTAAATCAGGAAAATTCTCTTCTATAGAAGATCTTCACTGAGAGGATCCGATATTGTAGAGACCTGAATGAGAAGATGAGGCGATGTAACATCATAAGAATCCTGTAATAATACAATTACTGGAGATAATAAGGGAAACATATGAGGAGATTTATTATTTACAGGATTTAGTTTTCTTCTTGACATCTACTAATAAAACCTAAATATTTAGGCCACAGACAACAAGCAGTTTCTTCCTCGGAGTCGGCAGCTGAATACGTTCCTCATAGACTCATCTTCCATAACGCTAATTCTCCTCTCATTTACCGACCCTGGAATCGGCATTAGTAATACTGCAGGAGATATTCATTACACGTGACATGAGGAATAACTACTTCATGATGAGGACGACATCTTCATCTTCTACTGCGGCTCTAGAGACATATTTGTCCAGAGTCGGTCCCTGACTCCATCCCCGCCGGCGTCTATATGATTCTTTCCCGTCTTCCCCGCACTGTAATCTTCTATCACGTGAGATCTCAGCTCTGATTCACACACAGAAGTTTGAGGCTTATAGAAAAGATTTTCTGTTTCCACAAACACAACGGACAGAAATGATCTGATCCCAAAGTCTCCATGTACAGTGATTTATGGGGTTTATTTCTGGCCTTAGGCTTTCCTATATTACAAGAAAAATACCAGAAAATTTTTTTTTAAAATGTTTCTAAAGAAAATTGCCTCCAAAATTGCCTCATGCGTTTTTAATTGCAGCAGGATCCTACCCGGCTCTACAGTCATGGCCAAAAGTTTTGAGAAAGACACAAATATTAATTTTTACAAAGTCTACTGCTTCACTTTTTCTAATGGCAATTTGCATATACTCCAGAATGTTATAAAGAGTGATCAGCTTAACAGCAATTACTTGAAAAGTCAATATTTGGCTAGAAAATGAACTTTATCCCCCAAAACACATTTCAACATCATTGCAGCCCTGCCTTAAAAGGACCAGCTAACCTCTTTTCAGTGATTGCTCCATTAACACAGGTGTGGATGTTGATGAGGACATGGCTAGAGATCAATCTGTCATGTTTAAGTAAGAATGACACCACTGGACACTTTAAAAGGAGGCTGGTGCTTGGCATCATTGTTTCTCTTCTGTTAACCATGGTTATCTCTAAAGAAACACGTGCAGTCATCATTGCAATGCACAAAAATGGCCTAACAGGGAAGAGTATCGCAGCTAGAAAGATTGCACCTCAGTCAACAATCTATCGCATCATCAAGAAATTCAAGGAGAGAGGTTCCATTGTTGCCAAAAAGGCTTCAGGGCGCCCAAGAAAGACCAGCAAGCGCCAGGACCGTCTCTTAAAAGTGTTTCAGCTGCGAGATTGGGCTACCAGCAGTGCAGAGCTTGCTCAGGAATGGCAGCAGGCAGGTGTGAGTGCATCTGCACGCACTGTGAGGCGGAGACTCTTGGAGCAAGGCCTGGTCTCAAGGAGGGCAGCAAAGAAGCCACTTCTCTCCAGAAAAAACATCATGGACAGACTGATATTCTGCAAAAGGTACAGGCAGTGGACTGCTGAGGACTGGGGTAAAGTTATTTTCTCTGATGAATCCCCTTTTCGATTGTTTGGTACATCAGGAAAACGCCTCATTCGGAGAAGTCAAGGTGAGCGCTACCACCAGTCTTGTCTCATGCCAACTGTTAAGCATCCTGAAACCATTCATGTGTGGGGTTGCTTCTTAGCCAAGGGAATCGGCTCTCTCACAGTCTTGCCTAAAAACACAGCCATGAATAAAGAATGGTACCAGAATGTCCTCCAAGAGCAACTTCTCCCAACCCTCCAAGAGCAGTTTGGCGATCAACAATGCCTTTTCCAGCATGATGGAGCACCTTGCCATAAAGCAAAGGTGATAACTAAATGGCTCAGGGAACAAAACATAGAGATTTTGGGTCCATGGCCTGGAAACTCCCCAGCTCTTAATCCCATTGAGAACTTGTGGTCAATCATCAAGAGACGGGTGGACAAACAAAAAAAAAAAAAATTCTGACAAAATGAGAGCATTGATTGTGCAAGAATGGACTGCTATCAGTCAGGATTTGGTCCAGAAGTTGATTGAGAGCATGCCAGGGAGAATTGCAGAGGTCCTGAAGAAGAAGGGTCAACACTGCAAATATTGACTTGCTGCATTAACTCATTCTAACTGTCAATATAAACTTTTGCTACTCATATGTTTGCAATTATTATATTTCTGTCTGTGATAAAAACATCTGTCAAACACACATAAAAACCAGAGGGCAGCAGATCATGTGAAAATATAATATTTGTGTCATTCTCAAAACTTTTGGCCATGACTGTATAGAGATTTAGACGTCAGTCTAAGAGAGGATTGGCATTAGGTCCTGGCAACAAGAACCACCTTATCATGGCTGCCAGGTACACATGAATTGGTCAATTTATGCACTAAGCATTCTCAATTTTTCATATCTCTAGTGCATTAATACAAATCAATTTTCATATTTCATATTTTAGCCTCACAGAGTGCTGCGTTTTGTTCAAATGTATATACGAGTTGGCGACTCTAGGAAAGCACCTGTTGAGACCTAAATTATGTTTGGATGTGACGGTCAATCTTTTGTTATTTATTACAAATAAATGGGGCACATAGGTGACATTACTAATACACTGCTCAAAAAATTAAAGGGAACACTCAAATAACACATCCTACATCCTATTTCTGAATGAATGAAATATTCTCATTGAATACTTTGTTCTGTACAAAGTTGAATGTGCTGACAACAAAATCACACAAAAATCATCAATGGAAATCAAATTTATTAACCAATGGAGGCCTGGATTTGGAGTCACAAACAAAATTAAAGTGGAATGTAATGTCCTTAAAACAAGTCAAAATGATGCTCAGTTGTTGTGAATATGCTGGATGCGGCTTCTGAGCTGGGACTCCCTCCGGTGGTTGCTGAGGGTAATGAACTGATTAATGAATGGCCTTCAGCTGGCACTGAATGGTAGGATATAAGTGGCCTGAGTTCCCAGCAGCCTTGCCGGTTATCAATTGTTTCTTCTGGTCTTGTTTGAAGCACTGCTAGATTCCTGCTCTCCTTCAGATAACTGTTTGCTGTTTTTTTTTCTGTTTGATTTTCATTGCTGGTTTGCTGCTTGCAGTGGACTGCAGCCTGTCCCCTTTTGGGGGTCTGGCACTGCAATTGTGCTACGTTTTTGTCTGCACTTTAGCTTTGCTCCTTTTGTTACCTTTTATTTGCTGAATAGCGTTTGTTACACCAGAGATCTGATTTAGGTGGATAAGATCGTGTGATCTCAGGTTTTTTGGCAATCAGAAGAGTTGGTATTTTTTTTAAGGTTTTTGTTGGATTGGAGTCAGAATTCTTTCCTATACTTTTCTGTCTAGACAGATTGGACCCCAGCGTTTGCTCATTCTATTTTCTGTCTGTGTCTGTGCTTTCTTCTTGTCTAACTGCCATTACATGTTTGGGGGCTTCCTATTTTCTTTGGGGATCTGCTCCGGGGCAGATAGCTTTCATCTTTCTGCCTTTAGGTGTAGTTATCTCAGGCCGTGACGAGGCGTCTAGGATCAACTTAGGAACGCTCCACGGCTACCTCTATTTGTGTGGTTAGTTCAGGTTACTGCAATCCAATAGGTTCCAGCCTCTCTGGTGTATTACCGTTTTTGCTATTTCTCCTCAGTTACCGAAACATAACACTCAGTATTGTTGGGGCCTCCAGGTGCCTTTATGAGCTCCCTACAACGCCTGGGCATGCTCATGATGAGGCTGCGGATTGTCTCCTGAGGGATCTCCTCCCAGACCTGGACTAAAGCATCCGCCAACTCCTGGACAGTCTGTGGTGCAACGTGACGTTGGTGGATGGAGCGAGACGTGATGTCCCAGATGTGCTCAATCGGATTCAGGTCTGGGGAACGGGCAGGCCAGTCCATAGCTTCAATGCCTTCATCTTGCAGAAACTGCTGACACACTCCAGCCGCATGAGGTCTGGCATTATCCTGCATTAGGAGGAACCAAGGGCCAACCGCACCAGCATATGTCTCACAAGGGGTCTGAGGATCTCATCTCGGTACTTAATGGCAGTCAGTATACCTCTGGCGAGCACATGGAGGGCTGTGCGGCCCTCAAAAGAAATGCCACCCCACACCATTACTGACCCACTGCCAATCCAGTCATGCTCAAGGATGTTCCAGGCAGCAGATCATTCTCCACACCGTCTTCAGACTCTGTCTCGTCTGTCACATGTGCTTAGTGTGAACCTGCTTTCATCTGTGAAGAGCACAGGGCACCACTGGAGAATTTGCCAATCCTGGTGTTCTGTGTCAAATGCCAAGCGTCCTACCCGGTGTTTGTTATGAGCACAACCCCAATCTGTGGACGTCGGGCCCTCAGACCATCCTCATGGAGTCGGTTTCTAACAGTTTGTGCAGACACATGCACATATGTGGCCTGCTGGAGGTCATTTTGCAGGGCTCTGGCAGTGCTCCTCCTGTTCCTCTTTGCAGAAAGGCGGATGTAGCGGTCCTACTGCTGGGTTGTTGACCTCCTACGGCCCCCTCCACGTCTCCTGGTGTACTGGCCTGCCTCCTGGTAGCGCCTCCAGACTCTGGACACTACGTTGGCAGACACAGCAAACCTTCTTGCCACAGCTTGCATTGATGTGCCATCCTGGATGAGCTGCACTACCTGAGCCACTTGTGTGGGTTGTAGAGTCTGTCTCATGCTACCACGAGTGTGAAAGCACAACCAACATTCAAAAGTGACCAAAACATCAGCCAAAAAGCATTGGTACTGAGATGTGGTCTGTGGTCCCCAACTGCAGAACCACTCCTTTATTGTGGGGGGTCTTGATAATTGCAAATAATTTCCATCTGTTGTCTATTCCATTTGCACAACAGCATGTGAAATTGATTGTCAGTGTTGCTTCCTAAGTGGACAGTTTGATTTCACAGAAGTTTGATTCACTTGGAGTTATATTCTGTTGTTTAAGTGTTCACTTTATTTTTTGAGCAGTGTATATGGGAGCACATAGGTGGCATTACTAATATATGGAGGCACATAGGTAGCATTACTAATATATGGAGAACATAAGTGACATTAGTAATATATGGGGAAAATAGGTGACATTACTAATATATGGGACACATAGGTGCCATTACTAATATATGGGGGGCACACAGGTGATATTACTAATATATAGGGGCACACAAGGGGCATTAATACTATGTAGGGGCACATAGAATGAATTATGGCCGCCTGTAGGCAGGGCTGCCACTAGGAATTTCGGAGCCCCACATTGGCAAAATTTTCGGGCCCCCTTGAGATTCTGCCCAGGCTCCACCCCAGTTCTGCCTCCACACCTCGAACCTTCCACAGTCCCACCGCCCGCTCTTGGAAAAATTCATCTTCTGCACCGCTTCCTCACCAATCTGATATTAACAGTTCCCAGCAGACACCAGATCACATACATGGCCAGCAGCTTTTGTTTTGGTCAAAAGAATTTTTAAGCCGCCACCATGACAAGGTAGACTTTTTTAGCCGCGCCCTACTCTACTCTATTAAACATTTCTTAAAATATCCTATACTCTTTTTTTATTTATTTTGCTTTAAGGGAATGAGTCACATATATTTTTTAGAATGACCATTAATACCACATACAAGGGACAAAAACCATCACACCATGACCAGACCATATATTACCAGCACACAGTGACCGAATAATACCACATACAAGGGACAAATACCTCCATACCGTGAGCAGATCACATATTACCATCACACAGTGACCAAATAATACCACATACAGGAAGAAATACTGCCACACCATAACCAGATCACATACTACCACCACATAGTGATCGAATACAATACTGATCATTAATAAAAAATAACAACACTAATGCCATTATACACAGCTCTGTATATAGTGTATAGTGTACAGGTAATACAGTGACGTCTCTAGCTGAAGTTCTTTATCTTTGCTTTTCTTTTTCATGCAGCGTAGACCGCCATTATTTCTTGCAACCAGGACTCGTCTCTGCATAAAATAACACATAGTTACCTAGAGCACCCCTTCCAGAGCACATTCCCCACTTTTTCCCTTTCTTCTGCACTACACATCTGAATACAGACGTGCACCCACCATTAATATATAATTAGTTATTATGCAATCCACCATTCCAAATATAAATTATTATCCCCCACTGCGCCCCAACACCTATAAATAGCCATTTTCCCCACCTAATATATACCGTACATTAATTAGCCCCTGTACTCTTTCTCCAAGTTATTACATCCTCAATGCCCCCCACTATGCGCCTCCCACTCCCTCGATTCATTATATTTACATGCCCCTTAAGCCCCAATTCATTGTCATATCTTCTCTTCCACCCTCTATTCATTATAAACTGCTCTCCCCCACATTCAATACATCATTTACTCCCACCACCCTCAAAATTCATCATTATTTGCTCTCCCCCAGGTCTTCATTTGCTCTCCCCATCCCCCACCGTCAATTCAATTGATGTCCCCAGCCTCTCACTTCATCATTCGCTGTCCTCCTCCCCCTCACTTCATTCGCAGTCCCCCATTCTCCCTCCACTTCATCATGTGCAGTCCCTTTCAGCTCATGTGCAGTCCCCATCCCCTCTCACACATCATCATTTGCAGCCACCACTCCATCATTTGCAAATTGCAGCCCCTCCATAACTTGCAGCCCCCTTCATCATAATTTGCAGCACCCCTCCATCATTTACAGCCAATCCATCCTTTGCAGTACCCACTCCATCATTTGAAAATTGCAGCCACCTCCATCATTTGCAGCGCCCTCCATCATTCAAAGCACCCACTCCATCACTTGCAGCCCCCTTCATCACTTGCAGCCCCCTCCATCACTTGCAGCCCCCTCCATCACTTGCAGCACCCCTCCACCATTTGCAGCACCCCTCCACCATTTGCAGCACCCTCCACCATTTGCAGCCCCCTCCATCATGTGCAGCCCCCCTCCATCATGTGCAGCCCCCCTCCATCATGTGCAGCCCCCCCATCATGTGCAGCCCCCCTCCATCATGTGCAGCCCCCTCCTCCATCATGTGCAGCCCCCTCCTCCATCATGTGCAGCCCCTCCATTTGCAGCAACCCTCCATCATGTGCAGCACCGTTCCATCATATTCAGAACCCTTCATTTGCAGTCCCCTCCTCTATCATGTGCAGTCCCCTCCAACATTTGCAGACCCTCTCCATCATGTGCAGCACCCTTCCATCATTTGCAGTACACACACCATCACTTGCAGCACCCACTCCATCATTTGCAGCCCCTCCATCATTTGCAGCCCCTACATCATTTGCAGCCCCTCCATCATTTGCAGCCCTCTCCATCATTTGCAGCCCCCTCCATCATTTGCAGCCCCCTACATCATTTGCAGCCCCCTCCAACATTTGCAGCCCCCTCCAACATTTGCAGCCCCCTCCAACATTTGCAGCCCCCTCCAACATTTGCAGCACCCATCATCATTTGCAGAACCCCTTCATCGTTTGCAGGCCCCCTTCATCATTTACAGCACCCCTCCATTATGTGCAGCCCCCTTCATCATTAGCAGCCACCTTTATGATTTGCAGTCCTCTCCATAATTTGCAGCACCCTTCCATCATGTGCAGCACCCCTTCAACATTTGTGCAGCACCCTTCCATCATTTGCAGCACCCTTCGTCATTTGCAGCACCCTTCGTCATTTGCAGCACCAGTCGTCATTTGCAGCACCCCTCCATCATGTGCAGCACCCCTTCAACATTTGTGCAGCACCCTTCCATCATTTGCAGCAACCTTCCATCATTTGCAGCACCCTTCCATCATTTGCAGCACCCTTCGTCATTTGCAGCACCAGTCGTCATTTGCAGCACCCCTCCATCATGTGCAGCACCCCTCCATCATGTGCAGCACCCCTCCATTATTTGCAGTCCCCTCCTCCATCATGTGCAGCCCCCTCCAACATTTGCAGACCCTCTCCATCATGTGCAGCACCCTTCCATCATTTGCAGAACACACACCATCACTTGCAGCACCCACTCCATCATTTGCAGCCCCCTCCACATTTGCAGCACCATTCAACATTTGCAGCACCATTCAACATTTGCAGCACCCATCATCATTTGCAGAACCCCTTCATCATTTACAGCACCCCTCCATTAAGTGCAGCCCCCTTCATCATTAGCTGCCACCTTTATGATTTGCAGTCCTCTCCATAATTTGCAGCACCCTTCCATCATGTGCAGCACCCCTTCAACATTTGTGCAGCACCCTTCCATCATTTGCAGCACCCTTCATCATTTGCAGCACCCTTCGTCATTTGCAGCACCATGTCATGGCACACCCCTATCATGTGCAGCACCCCTCCATCATGTGCAGCACCCCTCCATCATGTGCAGCACCCCTCCATCATGTGCAGCACCCCTCCATCATGTGCAGCACCCCTCCATCATGTGCAGCACCCCTCCATCATGTGCAGCACCCCTCCATCATGTGCAGCACCCCTCCATCATGTGCAGCACCCCTCCATCATGTGCAGCACCCCTCCATCATGTGCAGCACCCCTCCATCATGTGCAGCACCCTCCATCAGTGCAGCACCCTTCCATCAAGTGCAGCACCCCTCCATCATGTGCAGCACCCCTCCATCATGTGCAACACCCCTCCATCATTGCAGCACCCCTCCATCATTTGCAGCACCCCTCCATCATGTGCAGCACCCCTCCATCATTTTGCAGTCCCTCCAATCATGTGCAGCCCCTCCAACATTTGCAGACCCTCTCCATCATGTGCAGCACCCTTCCATCATTTGCAGAACACACACCATCACTTGCAGCACCCTCCAACATTTGCAGCACCATTCAACATTTGCAGCACCATTCAACATTTGCAGCACCCGTCATCATTTGCAGAACCCCTTCATCATTTGCAGGCCCCTTCATCATTTACAGCACCCCTCCATTATGTGCAGCCCCCTACATCATTAGCAGCCACCTTATGATTTGCAGTCCTCTCCATAATTTGCAGCACCCTTCCATCATGTGCAGCACCCTTCAACATTTGTGCAGCACCCTTCCATCATTTGCAGCACCCTTCATCATTTGCAGCACCCTTCATCATTTGCAGCACCCTTCATCATTTGCAGCACCAGTCGTCATTTGCAGCACCCCTCCATCATGTGCAGCACCCCTCCATCATGTGCAGCACCCCTCCATCATGTGCAGCACCCCTCCATCATGTGCAGCACCCCTCCATCATGTGCAGCACCCCTCCATCATGTGCAGCACCCCTCCATCATGTGCAGCACCCCTCCATCATTGCAGTCCCCTCCTCCATCATGTGCAGCCCCTCCAACATTTGCAGACCCTCTCCATCATGTGCAGCACCCTTCCATCATTTGCAGAACACACACATCACTTGCAGCCCACTCCATCATTTGCAGCCCCTCCAACATTTGCAGCACCATTCAACATTTGCAGCACCCATCATCATTTGCAGAACCCTTCATCATTTGCAGGCCCCCTTCATCATTTACAGCACCCCTCCATTATGTGCAGCCCCCTTCATCATTAGCAGCCACCTTTATGATTTGCAGTCCTCTCCATAATTTGCAGCACCCTTCCATCATGTGCAGCACCCCTCCATCATGTGCAGCACCCCTCCAAAGTGCAGCACCCCTCCATCATGACAGCACCCTCCATCATGTGCAGCACCCCTCCATCATGTGCAGCACCCCTCCATCATGTGCAGCACCTCCATCAGTGCAGCACCCTTCCATCAAGTGCAGCACCCCTCCATCAAGTGCAGCACCCCTCCATCATGTGCAAACCCCTCCATCATGTGCAGCACCCCTCCATCATTTGCAGCACCCCTCCATCATGTGCAGCACCCCTCCATCATTTGCAGTCCCTCCTCAATCATGTGCAGCCCCCTCCAACATTTGCAGACCCTCTCCATCATGTGCAGCACCCTTCCATCATTTGCAGAACACACACCATCACTTGCAGCACCCTCCAACATTTGCAGCACCATTCAACATTTGCAGCACCATTCAACATTTGCAGCACCCGTCATCATTTGCAGAACCCCTTCATCATTTGCAGGCCCCTTCATCATTTACAGCACCCCTCCATTATGTGCAGCCCCCTACATCATTAGCAGCCACCTTTATGATTTGCAGTCCTCTCCATAATTTGCAGCACCCTTCCATCATGTGCAGCACCCCTTCAACATTTGTGCAGCACCCTTCCATCATTTGCAGCACCCTTCATCATTTGCAGCACCCTTCATCATTTGCAGCACCATCTCATTTGCAGCACCCTCCATCATGTGCAGCACCCCTCCATCATGTGCAGCACCCCTCCATCATGTGCAGCACCCCTCCATCATGTGCAGCACCCCTCCATCATGTGCAGCACCCTCCATCAGTGCAGCACCCCTCCATCATGTGCAGCACCCCTCCATCATGTGCAACACCCCTCCATCATGTGCAGCCCCTTCCATCATTGCAGACACACACCATCATTGTGCAGACCCTCCAACATTGCAGCACCATTCACATTTGCAGCACCATCAACATTTGCAGAACCCCTCATCATTTGCAGGCCCCTCATCATTTCAGCACCCCTCCATTTGTGCAGCCCCTACATCATTAGCAGCCCCTTTATATTTGCAGTCCTCTCCATAATTTGCAGCACCCTTCCATATGTGCAGCCCCTTCAACATTTGTGCTGCACCTTCCATCATTTGCAGCACCCTTCATCATTTGCAGCACCCTTCATCATTTGCAGCACCTCTCATTTGCAGCACCCCTCCATCATGTGTAGCACCCTCCATCATGTGCAGCACCCTCCATCATGTGCAGCACCCCTCCATCATGTGCAGCACCCCTCATCATGTGCAGCACCCCTCCATCAAGTTGCAGTCCCCCTCCATCATGTGCAGCCCCCTCCAACATGTGCAACACCCTCCATCATGTGCAGCACCCTCCATCATTTGCAGAACCCTCCATCATGTGCAGCACCCCTCCATCATTTGCAGCCCCTCCTCAATCATTGCAGCCCCTCAACATTTGCAGACCCTTCATCATGTGCACACCCTTCCATCATTTGCAGCACCCCATCACTTGCAGCACCCTCCAACATTTGCAGCCCCACCATTCACACTTTGTGCAGCACTCATTCAAATTTGCAGCACCCTTCATCATTTGCAGAACCCCTTCATCATTTGCAGGCCCCTTCATCATTTACAGCACCCCTCCATTATGTGCAGCCCCCTTCATCATTAGCAGCCACCTTTATGATTTGCAGTCCTCTCCATAATTTGCAGCACCCTTCCATCATGTGCAGCACCCCTTCAACATTTGTGCAGCACCCTTCCATCATTTGCAGCACCCTTCATCATTTGCAGCACCTTCATCATTTGCAGCACCGTCCGTCCATTTGCAGCACCCCTCCATCATGTGCAGCACCCCTCCATCATGTAGCACCCCTCCATCATGTGCAGCACCCTCTCATTGCAGCACACCTTCCACTCATCATTGCAGTCCCCCTCCATCATGTGCAGCCCCCTCCAACATTTGCAGACCCCTCCATCATGTGCAGACCCTTCCATCATTTGCAGAACACCCCATCACTTGCAGCACCCACTCCATCATTTGCAGCCCCCTCCAACATTTGAGCACCTTCAACATTGAGCCCCATCATCATTTGCAGAACCCCTCATCATTTGCAGGCCCCTTCATCATTTACAGCACCCCTCCATATTGCAGCCCCCTCATCATTGCAGCACCTTTATGATTTGCAGTCCTTTCATAATTTGCAGCACCCTTCATCATGTGCAGACCCTTCAACATTTGTGCAGCACCCTTCCATCATTTCAGCACCCTCATCATTTGCAGCACCAGTCGTCATTTGCAGCACCCCTCCATCATGTGCAGCACCCTCCATCATGTGCAGCACCCATCATTGCAGCATCATATGTGCAGCACCCCTTCATCATTTAGAAGCCACCTTATATTTGCAGACCCCTCCATCATTTGCAGCCCCTTCTCATTTGACAGCACCCTCCATATGTGCAGTCCCCTTCATCATTAGCACCACCTTTATGATTGCAGTCCCTCTCCATCATTTGCAGCACCCTTCCATCATGTGCAGCACCCCTCATCATTGTGCATGCACACCCCTTCCATCATGTGCAGCTCCCCTCCATCATGTGCAGCACCCCTCCATCATGTGCAGCACCCCTCCATCATTTGCAGCCCCTCTCCTACCCATCCATATGTCAGCACCCCTCCAACATGTTGCAGCACCCCTCCATCATTGCAGCACCCCCCATCATGTGCAGCACCCCTCCATCATTGCAGCCCCCTCCATCATTTGCAGCCCCATCTCCACATTTGTGCAGCCCACCATCAACATTTGCAGCACCCATCATCTTTGCAGACACCTCATCATGTGCAGCACCCTCATCATTTCAGCACCCTCCATCATTTGCAGAACACACCCATCACTTGCAGCACCCACTCCATCATTGCAGCCCCTCCATCATTTGCAGCACCATTCAACATTTGCAGCACCATTCAACATTTGCAGCACCATTCAACATTTGCAGCACCCATCATCATTTGCAGAACCCCTTCATCATTTGCAGGCCCCCTTCATCATTTACAGCACCCCTCCATTATGTGCAGCCCCCTTCATCATTAGCAGCCACCTTTATGATTTGCAGTCCTCTCCATAATTTGCAGCACCCTTCCATCATGTGCAGCACCCCTTCAACATTTGTGCAGCACCCTTCCATCATTTGCAGCACCCTTCGTCATTTGTAGCACCAGTCGTCATTTGCAGCACCCCTCCATCATGTGCAGCACCCCTCCATCATGTGCAGCACCCCTCCATCATGTGCAGCACCCCTCCATCAAGTGCAGCACCCCTCCATCATGTACAGCACCCCTCCATCATGTGCAGCACCCCTCCATCATGTGCAGCACCCCCTCCATCATGTGCAGCACCCCCTCCATCATGTGCAGCACCCCTCCATCATGTGCAGCACCCCCTCCATTATGTGCAGCACCCCCTCCATCATGGGCAGCACCCCCTCCATCTTGTGCAGCACCCCCTCCATCTTGTGCAGCACTCTCTCCATCATGTGCAGCACCCCCTCCATCTTGTGCAGCACCCCTCCATCATGTGCAGCACTCTCTCCATCATGTGCAGCACCCCCTCCATCTTGTGCAGCACCCCTCCATCATGTGCAGCACCCCTCCATCATGTGCAGCCCCCCTTCATAATATGCAGCACCCCCTCCATCATTTGCAGGCCCTCTTCATCACTAACAGCACCCCTCCATTATGTGCAGTCCCCCTTCATCATTAGAAGCCACCTTTATGATTTGCAGTCCTCTCCATCATGGGCAGCACCCCCTCCATCATGTGCAGCACCCCCTCCATCATGTGCAGCACCCCCTCCATCATGTGCAGCACCCCCTCCATCTTGTGCAGCACTCTCTCCATCATGGGCAGCACCCCCTCCATCATGTGCAGCACCCCCTCCATCTTGTGCAGCACCCCCTCCATCTTGTGCAGCACTCTCTCCATCATGTGCAGCACCCCCTCCATCATGTGCAGCACCCCCTCCATCATGTGCAGCACCCCCTCCATCTTGTGCAGCACCCCCTCCATCTTGTGCAGCACTCTCTCCATCATGTGCAGCACCCCCTTCACCCATTTAATTCATTTTATAAAAAAACAAACGTTTTTCATACTTACCTCTGGGGGTTTATGGGGGGAGTGGATGTCTGATGGGGGTTTATGGGGGGGGGAGTAGATGACTGATGGGGATTTATGCTGGGGCAGAGTGGATGTCTGATGGGGTTTTATGACGGGATTTCTGACGGGAGTTTATGGGGGCCAGTGGATGTCTGATGGGGGTTTATGGGGGAGTGGATGTCTGATGGGGGTTTATGGGAGGGAGTGGATGTCTGATGGGGGTTTATTGGGGGGAGTTGATGTCTGATGGGGGTTTATGAGGGGTGTGGATGTCTGATGGGGGTTTATGGGGGGAGTGGATGTCTGATGGGGGTTTATGGGGGAGTGGATGTCTGATGGGGGTTTATGGGGGGAGTGGATGTCTGATGGGGTTTATGGGGGGGAGTAGATATCTGATGGGGTTTATGGGGTGGAGAGGATGTCTGATAGGGATGAGTGGATGTCTGATGGGGGTTTATGGGGTGAGTGGATGTCTGATGGGTGTTTATGGGGGGGAGTGAATGTCTGATGGGGGTTTATGGGGGGAGTGGATGTCTGATTGGGTTTTATGGGGGGAGTGGATGTCTGATGGGGTTTATGGGGGGAGTGGATTTTGATGGGGGTCTATGGGGGGAGCGGATGTCTGATGGGGTTTTATGGGGGAGTGGATGTCTGATGGGGGTTTATGGGGGTGGAGAGGATGACTGATGGGGTTTATGGGAGGAGTGGATGTCTGATGGGGTTTATGGGGGGAGTGGATGTCTGATGGGGGTTTATGGGGGAGTGGATGTCTGATAGGGTTTATGGGAGGAGTGGATGTCTAATAGGGTTTTATGGGGGGAGTGGATGTCTGATGGGGGTTTATGGGGGAGTGGATGTCTAATGGGGGTTTATGGGGGGAGTGGATGTCTGATGGGGGTTTATGGGAGGAGTGGATGTCTGATGGGGGTTTATGGGGGGTGGAGTGGATGACTGATGGGGGTTTATGCTGGGGCAGAGTGGATGTCTGATGGGGTTTTATGGGGGGAGTGGATTTCTGACGGGGGTTTATGGGGGCCAGTGGATGTCTGATGGGGGAAGTGGATGTCTGATGGGGATTTATGGGAGGGAGTGGATGTCTGATGGGGGTTTATAGGGGTGTGTGGATGTCTGATGGGGGTTTACGGGGGGAGTGGATGTCTGATGGGGGTTTATGGGGGAGTGGATGTCTGATGGGGGTTTATGGGGGGGAGTAGATATCTGATGGGGTTTATGGGGTGGAGTGGATGTCTGATGGGGGTTTATAGGGGTGAGTGGATGTCTGATGGGGGTTTATGGGGTGGAGTGGATGTCTGATGGGTGTTTATGGGGGGAGTGAATGTCTGATGGGGGTTTATGGGGGGAGTGGATGTCTGATGGGGTTTTATGGGGGAGTGGATGTCTGATGGGGGTTTATGAGGGGTGTGGATGTCTGATGGGGTTTACGGGGGGAGTGGATGTCTGATGGGGTTTATGGGGGGAGTGGATGTCTGATGGGGTTTATGGGGGGGAGTAGATATCTGATGGGGTTTATGGGGTGGAGTGGATGTCTGATGGGGGTTTATGGGGTGAGTGGATGTCTGATGGGGTTTATGGGGTGAGTGGATGTCTGATGGGTGTTTATGGGGGGGAGTGAATGTCTGATGGGGTTTATGGGGGAGTGGATGTCTGATGGGGTTTTATGGGGGGAGTGGATGTCTGATGGGAGTTTATGGGGGGTGGAGTGAATGTCTGATGGGGTTTATGGGGAGTGGATGTCTGATGGGGGTTTATGGGGGAGTGGATGTCTGATGGGGTTTATAGGGGGAGAGTGGATGTCTGATGGGGTTATGGGGGGAGTGGTTGTCCGATGGGGTTTATGGGGGAGTGGATATCTGATGGTGGTTTCTGCGGGGAGTGGATGTGTTATGTTTCGGTAGCTGAGGAGTGCAGGAAAAAAAGGCAATACACCAGAGCAGTTGGAATCTATGGGATTGCAGTACCCTGACTAACCACCACAACTAGAGGCAGCCGTGGAGCGTTCCTACGTTGGTCCTAGACGCCTCGTCACAGCCTGAGAAACTAACTACACCTAAAGATAGAAATAGGAAAGCTAACTGCCCCGGAGCAGAACCCCAAAGATAATAGAAAGCCCCCAAACATGTAATGGCGGTTAGACAAGAGGAAATACAGACACAGAAAGAAAATAGTATGAGCAAACGCTGGGGCCCAAACTATCTAAATAGAAAAGGATAGGAAGGGTACTTACTGCAATCCCAGAAAACCCTGAAAAACACCAACTCTACTAATTTCAAAATCACCTGAGATCACACGACCTCTACCACCTAAATTAGTTCTCTGGTGTAACAAAATCAAAACAGCAGCCACTGAAAAAGCTGGAAAAAGCAAAAGAACAAAACTCAGTGGCTGAACTAAACTGAGAGGGCAGAAGCCCCCGGAGGGACCCTGAAGGCCCCCACAGAAGTGCAGGACAAAATGCAAAAATCAAGCACAAACACAAAAGCAGAAAAAGACTTAGGCTATGGTTCCACGGTCCGGAACCATAGCGCTTTGGACGGAGCGGAAATTCCGCTCCGTCTAAGCCCCGCCCCCTTTCTGACGCGCGATCTTTCCGGAGGTGTTCAGGACACCTCCGGAACACCTCCGGAAAGAGCGCAGGGCTACATAGCCCTGTGTTAATTATGTTGCGGCGACGCACCGTCGCCGCAATACGCGAGGACATGCTGCGGTCTAAAAAGACGCGCCGCATGTCCGTTTACGCAGGTTTGCCACCTGCGTATTGTTACGCATAGTGGAGACGGGATTTCTTGAAATCCCCTCCACTATGCTGTAACATCTGGACGCTGCGTGTTTGGCGCTGCGCCAGCGCACAGCGCCAAACACGCAGCGTTTCCTGACCGTGGAAACTCACCCTTATCTGTCAGCAGGAGAAGCAGACACGACACAGCAGGCTACAAGGGAAACTGGAAAGAAGGATTCAGACCAGAACAATTGATCACCGGCAACCCTGATGGGAAAATGACTCCCTTATATAAGACCAGTCAGTAACACCTGATTCCCAGTCCTCACAATCTTCACTAGCACCGCTTGTAACCACCAGAGGGAGCCTCTGCTCAGAACTCATCTCAAACCCATTCACAACAGTACCCCCCCCTTGAGGAGGGGTCACCGAACCCTCATTTGAGCAACCAGGTCGGTCAGGATGAGTTCTATGATACGCACGGATAAGTCTCCTAGCATGGATGTCCGAAGCAAACACCCAAGAATTGTCTTCCTGACCATAACCTCTCCATTTAACCAAATACTGGAGTTTCCGTCTAGAAAAACGAGAATCCAATATTTTCTCAACCACATACTCCAGATTGCCCTCAACCAAAACAGGGTCAGGAGGCACAGCAGCAGGAACCACTGGCTCAACAAACCTCTTCAACAAGGACTTGTGGAACACGTTATGGATCTTAAATGTCCCTGGAAGAAGCAAACGAAAAGAAACAGGATTAATAATCTCCATGATCTTATAAGGTCCAATGAACCTAGGCTTAAATTTAGGAGATGCTACTCTCATAGGAATATTCTTTGAGGACAACCAGACCAAGTCCCCCACTTTAAACCGAGGACCATCAGTCCTATGCCGGTTAGCAAACCGCTGGGCCTTCTCCTGAGAGAGGGACAACCTCTCCACTACCTGGTCCCAAATCTGTTGCATACGCTCCACAACAGAGTCAACACCTGGACAGACAGAAGCCTCCGTCTGTCCTGAAGAAAATCGAGGGTGAAACCCAGAATTACAGAAAAACAGAGACATCAAAGTGGCAGAGCTAGCCCTATTATTAAGAGCAAACTCAGCCAAAGGCAAAAAAGAGACCCAGTCATCCTGATCAGCAGACACAAAGCATCTTAGATAAGTCTCCAATGTCTGGTTTGTTCTCTCAGTTTGACCATTGGTCTGAGGATGAAATGCCGAGGAGAAAGACAATTGAACACCCAGTTTAGAACAAAAAGTCCTCCAAAATCTGGAAACAAACTGGACTCCTCTGTCAGACACAATGTTCTCAGGAATGCCGTGTAAACGAACCACGTGCTGAAGGAACAACGGCACCAATTCAGAGGAGGAAGGCAACTTAGGTAATGGCACAAGATGTATCATTTTGGAAAACCTATCACAAATTACCCAGATGGTGGTCATTCTCTGAGAAACAGGAAGATCGGAAAATGAAATCCATAGAGATATGGGTCCATGGTCTCTTGGGCACAGGCAATGGCATCAAACAAACCACTAAAGCGAGAGCAAGGCTTGGAGCGAGAGCAAGTCCCGCAGGACTGCACAAATTCCCTGACATCACAGACAAGGTAGGCCACCAAAAGGACCGACTAACCAAGTCTCTGGTACCAAAAATTCCGGGATGCCCAGCCAATGCGGAACAATGAATCTCAGACATCACACTCTTTTTCCATTGGTCCGGACAAACAATTTTCCAACAGGGCAGCGCTCGGGCCTATCCTCCTGACACCCCTCCAGAGCAAGTCTCAAATTGGGCGAGATGGCGGAAAGAACTACACCCTCTTTCAAAATAACAGAAGGATCAGATAACTCAGGAGAGTCCGCAAGGAAACTCCTCGAGAGGGCATCCGCCTTAACATTCTTAGTGCCAGGAAGAAAGGAAACCACAAAATTAAAACGTGTGAAAAACAAGGCCCACCTGGCCTGTCTAGGATTGAGTCGCTTGCAGATTCCAGATAGACCAGAATCTTATGGTCCGTAAGGACCACCACCTGATGTTTGGCTCCCTCCAGCCAATGTCTCCACTCTTCAAAAGCCCACTTCATGGCCAATAACTCCCGATTACCCACTCATAATTACGTTCAGTAGGAGAAAATTTTCGAGAGAAAAAGGCACAAGGGTTACTTTTAGAGGTCTCTGGATCTTTTTGGACAAAGCGGCACCTGCCCCAATTTCAGAGGCATCAACCTCCACCTGAAATGGCAGAGAAACATCAGGCTGCCGTAGAACAGGAGCAAAGTGAATCTCTGCTTAAGTTCCTGAAATGCAGAGACTGCCTCAGGAGGCCAATTCACCACATCAGAACCCTTTCTGGTCAAATCAGTTAATGGTTTAACAATAACCGAGAAATTACCAATAAATTTACGATAAAAATTGGCAAAACCCAAAAATCTCTGAAGAGCCTTTAATGAAGTAGGTTGGACCCAATCACAGATGGCCTGAACCTTGACCGGGTCCATTTCAATAACAGATGGGGACAAAATGAATCCCAGAAATGAGATCCTCTGTACGCCAAAAAGACACTTTGATCCCTTCACATACAGAGCATTCTCTCTCAAAATCTGGAATACAGTTCGAACATGTTTCACATGAGAGTCCCAGTCATTAGAAAAAATCAAGATATCATCCAAAAAACACATCAGAAATTTGTCCACAAAATCCCTGAAAATGTCATTCATGAAGGACTGGAAGACGGAAGGAGCATTAGTGAGCCCAAAGGGCATCACTAGGTACTCAAAATGCCCTTCAGGGGTATTGAATGCCGTCTTCCATTCATCCCCGTGCTTAATGCGAATAAGGTTATACGCCCCCCTGAGGTCAAGCTTGGTAAACCAAGTAGCGTTTTCACCCTGGAAAACAGGTCAAAATCAAGGGTAACGGGTATTGATATTTCACAGTAATATTGTTCAAGAGACGATAATCAATACACGGCCTTAATGAACCATCTTTTTTGGCCACAAAGAAAAAACCGGCACCTAAGGGTGAAGAGGATGGTCTGATATGACCCTTCTCCAATGATTCCTTGATATAAGACCGCATAGCGTCATGTTCAGGTACAGACAAGTTAAAAAGGCGACCTTTAGGGAATTTACTACCCGGCACTAATTCAATAGCGCAGTCATAGCTCCTATGGGGAGGCAAGGAAGCAGATTTACTTTCGGTAAACACATCAGAAAAATCAAACAAAAAGTCAGGAACATCCTGAGCCTGGGGGAGGCAGAAAAAACAGGAGTGTTGGTATTAACACATTGGCAGCCCCAACTGGTTACAGACACAGATTTCCAATCCAAAACAGGATTATGAGACTGTAACCAAGGGAAACCCAGGACGATAATGTCATGCAGATTATATAGAACCAAAATTTGCAGCACTCCTGGTGATCAGGTTCAACCCTCATTATCACCTGAGTAGAAAACTGGGGTTTATTCTCAGCCAAAGGGGTAGAATCGATCCCCAGTAGGGGAATAGACTTCTGTAGGGTATCAAGGGAAACCCACAACGTTAGCAAAATCATAATCCATCAGGTTAATAGCTGCTCCAGAATCAACGAAAGCCTGAGCAGAAAATGAGGACAGAGAGCATATCAGAGTGACAGTTAATAAAAACTTAGTCTGAACACTACCCAAGACAACTGAGCGTGCAAAACGTCTTCCCCGCTTAGGGCAGACTGAAATAGCATGAGAGGCATCACCACAGTAGAAACATAACCCATTGCGCTTTCGAAACTCATGACGCTGTGCCCCAGACACCACTCCATCACACTGCATGGGCTCAGAAGCTGGCTCACAAGGCAACACCATTCCACGCATACTTCTCCGCTCACGCAAACGTCTGTCAATTTGAATCGCTAATTGACATAGAATCATTGAGACCAGAGGGGACAGGGAATCCCACCATAACATCCTTTACATTATCTGACAGACCCTTCCGGAAAAGGGCCGCCAAAGCGTCGTCAATCCATTTGGTCAGGACTGCCCACCTACGGAATCTCTGACAGTATAACTCAGCGTCAATCAAGCCCCTGATATTATTGCCAACAAGGCTTTTTCAGCTTGATCAGTGACATTAGGCTCATCGTACAATAACCCCAAAGCTGAAAAAACGTATCAACATCACTCAAAACAGGATCCCCAGGTATCAGGGAAAAAGCCCAATCCTGAGGATCGCCGCGCAGGAGAGAGATGATAATTTGAACCTACTGCGCTGCGTTTCCTGAGGACTTAGATTTTAAGGCAAAAAACAATTTAACAATTATTTTGAAATTCTGAAACTTAGCTCGATCCCTAAAAACAAATCTGGCCTGGGGATCCTAGGTTCCACAACAGGCAACCTAGCAAGATATGCAGCAATACTCTGAACCTCAGTGCAAGCTGATCCACACGGCCAGACAACTGTGCAAACTCCATTGGGAGAAAAGATCCTCCCCCAGCACCCAGAGATACAGAGGGGAAAAAAAAAAAAAATGCAACAAACAGAAAAATATCTCTGACAACTCTGACAACCTTTTTTCTTTCAAATATTTTTTCCCTTCTGTGAGTACCATACAATTTTCAATTTTTGGGCCGGTGATAATGTTATGTTTTCGGTAGCTGAGGAGTGCAGGAAAAAAAGGCAAATACACCAGAGCAGTTGGAATCTATGGGATTGCAGTACCCTGACTAACCACCACAACTAGAGGCAGCCGTGGAGCGTTCCTACGTTGGTCCTAGACGCCTCGTCACAGCCTGAGAAACTAACTACACCTAAAGATAGAAATAGGAAAGCTAACTGCCCCGGAGCAGAACCCCAAAGATAATAGAAAGCCCCCAAAACATGTAATGGCGGTTAGACAAGAGGAAATACAGACACAGAAAGAAATAGTATGAGCAAACGCTGGGGCCCAAACTATCTAAATAGAAAAGGATAGGAAGGGTACTTACTGCAATCCCAGAAAACCCTGAAAAACACCAACTCTACTAATTTCAAAATCACCTGAGACACACGACCTCTACCACTAAATTAAGTTCTCTGGTGTAACAAAATCAAAACAGCAGCCACTGAAAAAGCTGGAAAAAGCAAAAGAACAAAACTCAGTGGCTGAACTAAACTGAGAGGGCAGAAGCCCCGGAGGGACCCTGAAGGCCCCCACAGAAGTGCAGGACAAAATGCAAAAATCAAGCACAAAACAAAAGCAGAAAAAGACTTATCTGTCAGCAGGGAGAAGCAGACACGACACAGCAGGCTACAAGGAAACTGGAAAGAAGGATTCAGACCAGAACAAATTGATCACCGGCAACCCTGATGGGAAATGACTCCCTTATATAAGACCAGTCAGTAACACCTGACCCAGTCCTCACAATCTTCACTAGCACCGCTTGTAACCACCAGAGGGAGCCTCTGCTCAGAACTCATCTCAAACACATTCACCAACAGGATGTCTGATGGGGGTTTATGGGGGGGTGAGTATATGTCTGATGGGGGTTTTATTAGCAGGGAGTCGTTGTCCGATGGGGTTTATGGGGGGAGGGGATGTCTGATGGGGTTTATGGGGGGAGGGGATGTCTGATGGGGTTTATGGGGGCAGTGGATGTCTGATGGGGGTTTATGGGGGAGTGGTTGTCTGATGGGGTTTATGGGGGGAGTCGATGTCTGAGGGGGTTTATGGGGGGATGGATGTCCGATGGGGGGTTATGTGGGGGAGTGGATGTCCGATGGGGGTTTCTGCGGCGGAGTGGATGTCTGATGGGGTTTATGGCGGGAGTGGATGTCCTGATGAGGGTTTATGGGGGAGTGGATGTCTGAGGGGTGTTTAGGGGGGGAGTGGAGTCTGATGGGGGTTTATAGGGGGAGTGAATGTCTGATGGGGTTTTATGGGGGGAGTGGATATCTTATGGGGCTTTAAGGGGGGAGTGGATGTCTTATGGGGCTTTATGGGGGGAGTGGATTGTCTATGGGGCTTTATGGGGGAGTGGATGTCTGATGGGTTTATGGGGAAGTGGTTGTCTGATGGTGGTTTATGGGGTGGCAGTGGATTTCCAATGGGGGTTTAGTGGGGGGAGTGGATGTCTGATGGGGGTTTATGGGGGAGTGGATGTCTGATGGGGGTTTATGGGGGAGTGATTCTGAGGGGGTTTATGGGGGGAGTGATGTCTGATGGGGGTTTATGGGGGGAGTGGTTGTCCGATGGGGGTTTATGGGGGGAGTGGATGTCTGATGGGGGTTTCTGCGGGGGAGTGGATGTCTGATGGGGTTTATGGGGGGGTGAGTAGATTCTGATGGGCATTTATGGGGGGGGAGTGGTTGTCCGATGGGGATTTATGGGGGGGAGTGGATGTCTGATGGGTGTTTATGGGGGGCAGTGGATATCTGATGAGGGTTTATGGGAGGAGTGGGATGTCTGAAGGGGGTTTATGGGGGGAGTGGATGCCCAATGGGGATTATGGGGTAAGTGGATGTCTGATGGGGGTTTCTGCGGGGAGTGGATGTCTGATGGAGGTTTATGGGGGGGAGTGGATGTCCGATGGGGGTTTATGGGGGGAGTGAATGTCCGATGGGGGTTTACGGGGGGGCAGTGGATGTCCGATGGGGGTTTATGGGGTGAGTGGATGTCTGATGGGGGTTTATGGGGGGAGTAGATATCTGATGGGTTTATGGGGTGGAGTGGATGTCTGATGGGGGTTTATGGGGGTGATGGATGTCTGATGGGGGTTTATGGGGGGAGTGGATGTCCGATGGGGGTTTATGGGGGGAGTGGATGTCCGATGGGGGTTTTATGCGGGGGAGTGGATGTCCAATGGGGGTTTATGGGGGCAGTGGATGTCCAATGGGGTTTATGGGGGGAGTGGATATCTGAGGGGGTTTATGGGGGAGTGGATGTCGATGGGGAGTGGATGTCTGATGGGGTTTATGGGGGGATGAG
>JARQOD010004503.1:0-54425 GCA_033576555.1 Oophaga sylvatica
GTGTTTGCAACCAATTATTGGATACGGATGGAAGCGTCACACTAATAGTTAAATTGCTTGGAGCTTGCAAGAATTACACTGAAGAAAAAAAAAGAGTCTGTAGTGACATGTGCAGATGCCTACAGACAGCGTTGCATGCAGAGCAAACTGCAGCGCACTTACACTCACACACACACCTTGAGAGCTGTTAAAAGAACACTGCAGGCAAAAGGAAGCTTTACACAGCGGTTGGTGTAGCCTGCCTACAGCACAGTACACTAAATCGCAATCTCTACTGTCCCTCAGAGTCAGCACAGCAGCGTTCTGTCCTTACTGAATTCACAGCACAGTGACGCTAAAATGGCGGCGGCGCCTTTTATAGTGCATTCTGACATCATTTCAGCATCCAATCACAGCCATGCCATTAGTTAACATGACCGCAGCAGTACAGGATGTGCCCACACTCTTAAATTCCTCATTGGGACTAAAATCACATTGCCTCTCAAAGAATTATGGGAACTTCCGATTCCGGTATACGATATATGGAAAAATATCGAAACTAAGTATCGAAAGGCCGAAACAGCTAATATCGGCCGATACCCGATACTTGCGGTATCGTATCGCTCAACACTACTCCCGGCTGTAGAGCAGTGGATGGACTAGGGCTCAAAGGGTCAAGCAATGACCCGCCCGAAGAGTGCACACAGATCTGTTGGGTGGGGAAGCCTGAAGATGCAACATCTACATCAGCCAGCTTTCAACTTTCTTCTTTGGAGAAGTGATCAGCATCGACTCAGGATAATGAAACAGTTATTGCATAGACTGCTGTCTTTAGTTAGTCTGTTCTTTTCATTCTTTAGATTAAAATCTGTTTAACCCCCTTTTGCTCCCTGCCAGGAGAATCCTCTTTGTATTAATTCAACCACCCCCCGTTAACCCTTGTTCTGCACCTCTGTGTTGCTGCATCCAATTTACCTGCATTACACGACCATGAAAAAAGCATACAAAAGTACTTAAGGTCCAAGGCAGTAAGGTCATTAAAGGGATAAATACAATATTATTATTTTGTTTTATTGACAATTTGATTTGTTTTAATATATTGAGAATATTTTATATTAGAAACATATTATTATCATTTTTATTAGCAATAGTATTATTAATTAATTTTATTAGCATTTTTTTAAGGATTTACATAATAGGGTCAAGTACCTCTATTGAACTGTGCTCAATTTAATTTAGCGTAAAATGCTCTTTGACTCCAGGTATTAATCTTAACTGTCAGCTTGACAGAATATAAGTCTGCAGAACATGGCCCTACCTTGTCAATAGGGTCATTAGTTAAATAGGAGGTGAAGTATGGCACATGTACACAAGCTAAATAAATTGTTTTTTCTGAAAAAAAACATAGATTGTGATATAGAAAAATGAATCCTCACTATAATAATGGAATCCTAGACTATGTATGATGTAGATAACTCATGTGATCTACATTCATCTGGTTAAAGTCCAAGTGTTTTTTTCTCATATTCCTTAACAGACAATCTGACATTAAGAACCTGGACTTTGAGACATCAGACCAATGACACACCAAGGGAACAATGTATCATTTAAGTATGACAAGCTGTATACTAGAGCTGTAGGGCCATGCCTTTACATATTTATACATCTGGACAATACTGTATATATCACCAAACCTTGATTTTCTCTTCTATACTACAGCACAAGAGTGTAAACCGTTGTTTTAATTTTTAGTTCATAAATCAATAGTACTGTTATGGAGTGACCGGAGTTGGAGAAGTGATACTGCAACCACTAGGGCAGCACCGCAGGTAGCATAGTCAGGGAATCCCCAGAGGTCGGTGAATGGAGCAACAGTGTAGTTGAGAGGATAAGCAGGAATCGTAGTCAGGAAATAGCCAGAGATCGGTACACAGAGCAGCAATAGAATATTGGAGGATAAAAATCAGGTGGCAAGAAGCTAGATTTAAGGTGGAGCTCAATAATCTCACAAGGAAGGAAGTGAAAAGCAGGGTTTAATAGGGTGTTCAATCGAGATCACGGGATGAGTCAATCAGGAACTCAGGGGAAACCATCAGAAAAACACAGGTACTAGTATCTGATTGAGCTATTCAGCTCGCTGGACAGTTCTTGCAGAGGCTGCTTTCACACATCCGTTTTTTTGGACTTCAGGCATGATCCGGGTGTTGTTAAAAAAACGGATCCGGTAACCGGATGCGTTTTTTTACCATTGACTTTCATTAGCGCCGGATCATGCCTGATGTCATTGCGTTTGTATCCGTTTTTGTCCGGATCCGGCGGAAATGTACATTCGGCGGCCGGACAAAACGGTGCATGCAACGTTTTTTTTTGTTTGCCGGAGCGCCCTGATAGTGCCTGAAGCGGCGCATCAGGCGGCCGAAATATACAAGTCAATGGAACCGGATCAGACTTTTGTGTAATCCAAAAAGTCTGATCCGGATTCTGGATTCAGGGACTACTACTACTTACCTACTTTTCCACTGTCTCCTCATCCAAAACCCTCTTTTTCCGGGTCAAAAGTTCAGGTCGGCCGGATCAGTAAAAAAACGGATCTGTTACATCAGTTTTTTCATTTCAGCGCCGATCCGTCCCTTCAGGTGTTCGCGGATCATGCCTGACACAAAAAAACTGATGTGTGAAAGTGGCCTAAGAGGGAAGAGCTGCTGCCTGGCGCACAAGAGTGAAGGTTTTGAGTCCTGACAAGTAGACATCAAAATAAGCACCGTGTGATATATCTTATCAGAAAATAAGCAACTTTGTAATATTATATACAGAAAAATTTGCTTCTTTCTCTGCCAAAATTGATCAGTCATATCAAACATTCTCAATTCTGAGGTAAAATCTGTTTTCCGTGAAGACAGACTTTTCCCTATTACTGGATAGGACATAGCAGCTGCTACTGAGGAAATTCCTGTAGATGGGAAGAGGAGGAGGGAGTGCTCTGCTGTAAGCTCAACCCTCATCCGGTCTTCAAAGAATTGCATCAGTAGCAGCTGCCATCCCCTATCTCAGTAATGGGAGAGTCTGTCTTCACTAAATACAGTTTTTACCTCAGAATTGAGAAGTTTGATAATGACTCATCAATTTTGTCAGAGAAAGAAGTACATTTTTCTGGTATATATATTACAAAGTTTGCTTATTTTCACATGCATTATTGATTTATGAAATGAAAATTTAAACAAGCGGTTACTCTTTAAGTGCTTCTGTACAAAATAAACTTCATGCTTGTCCGCCTTATCGGGAAGAGAGGCTAAACTTAGAAAATGATCTTCTATTATTCCTGTAGCCTCTGTTTTAGTAATTGGGGCAGTGCAAAGCGCTGCTGCACCCGGCCTTAGACATGTCATGTAATGTTGTGAATGAAACCTTGACAGAGGATAGTAAAGAAAGGATTGAAATAAAGTCCACAGTTTTTTATTTTAATAGAATAATTAGTGTTTGGTGTTCTTAAACATTACCTGTCCGTACAAAACATACCTGTCAATATTCACAATCTCTCAGGAAGCTATGCAGGTGTATTTGCTGTAGTGGAACCAAAAATGTTGTGGAACTAGTGTTGAACGATACGATAATGTAAATATCGGCTATCGGCCGATATTAGCTCTATCGGCCTTTCGATAATTCCGTTTCGATATTTCGTCTTATCGAATACCGGAATCGGATTTGTCACTGTCACTGTGTGTGTCCGTCGGTCGGGTCTGTCAGGAGTCAGCCGGCACTACCTGGCAGAAGATCTCCGGCGGTCACGGCCTGGACTGCTTCATGGCCACCATCATCTTTCCCCGGCGGTCACATGCAGTTTCTCGCAATAACTGCAGTGACTGATGGGTAATCCCGGCCGTAAAGCAGTCAGTCCGATGACGTCACCCCCGGGGAACAGGTAATCAGCTGTGCTGCGCCGGGATGAAACTCTGCCTTCATTCTGATGTAGCAGAGCTGGATCGTCGTGGGACACTCGTTACTATGGACTGCGTCGGTCAGGTGGTATACTTTTTTTTTTTTTATTTTTTTTACAGGAGATCGATGGCGTCGCAGGATGAGACTGTAATAAAAGTAATGAAAACTGTTTTTTTTTTTTTTTTATAAATTAAAAAACTTTTTTATGAACATTCACCCGTCCGGTACATAAACAATTTAACTATTTACTACAGTGACCCTGTCCGGGTTATTTATAATTCTTTGGCAGGGGTGTTCCAGGTACCACCTGGTACTCTTCTGATGCTTGCCAAACACCCCCGAGGCACCAAGGACCACCAGGACCTGATAAACGCCCGTGTGGCCTGTACAGTCAATCGTGACCGCTATCTGGGTCTGTGTGGCCACCTCTTTAAATCTCCCTCCGGGTCTGGAACCCTATGTCCCAGACTGAACGAACCCCAGGGGGCCTACAGGCGCCGGGGTACGGGCCAGCTATACTTATCATGTCCATAGCTGGGGCTGCTGAGGAGACCACTGAGGGAGGCTGGGGAGATTTACGGCGTGGGGTGGGCACTTTTGCAGAGGCCTGGATGTGGGAGGCTGAAGGCTCCGAGGGTCCACAGGTTCCTGACACTCTGGGGAGTAGGGGTCGACCTGGTAACATTTAGGGCGTACCATCCATTGAAAACCCCCAGTGTCGGGTAAGTCACCAAGTCTCCTGGCAAAGGTCCCTCCGGGTGCCTTCTGGGAGGTGAGCCTCCACGTCCCGCGGTTCAACAAAAAAAACTTAAAATAAAGTCCGGCTCCTGGATGAAGCCCCAACCACCTTTCAATTTAAAGCTCCGTACTGCACCCTTACACGCGGCTCCCTCACCGTACTTTTATCTTTTCTCATCCAGTCTTATCTGCCGGTCCTTCTCCACTGCGTTGGCGAAGTTTTTGGGATTCTCGCTGCTCCCTTTGTCGCTCTGTTCCTTCTCCCAACGTCTCCACTCTTCCTCCTGACGCCGGTTGAAATTCCCTCCACCAGCAGCTCCATGTCTCCACCATCAAACTGCGCTTACAGTGTCCGGTTTGCGGGAGCTCTCCTGGCGCCCCCCAGTCCTGGCGGCGCTCACCCGGAGGAAGCAGCCGGCTCTGGAACAGATGACAGTCGGGCTCCGGTACAGGCAGGTAGTGCTCTGGTGCCTGCGCGGCCTCCTCCATGAGGACGGGTGTCGCTTCTTCTGTCCAGCGACGGGGGCAGACAGCGGGATCTGGGGTGCTGCCGGTGCAGCATTTTTTGCACGAAGGGTGCCTCCACTGCGACAACGTCAACCGGATCACATTGCAAGGGCTGGGATGCCCGCACGGACTCCTCTACAGAACGGGTGCCTCACCTCCGGTACAGACACTTCAGGTAAGAGGGATTGGCGCCGCTCCAAGTTTAGTTTTAGGACACGCCAGCTGGCTTCCATCCTGGCGACCTCCTCCCGATGCCGGCCAGGCCTCTTAGGGTATCCTCCGCTTCTTGCAGCGTAGGAGGGTTTCCAGGCCGGGTGCCCAACGGTGGTTCCGTGGCGATCGGGTCACTTCCGTGGGGGGGGAGCTCTGACTGCTCCATCCCTTCACAATTCTGCTCGTGTCCATTAGCCATCTCTGCCAAGTCACATGGGTCATTGCATCTGGAGAGGGCCCCTCTTTTGTAGGGAGGCGGGACCTTCGTGTTAGTTTCCGCACACTGAGGAGGATGAGGAGGCGGAACTGAAGAGCTGTGGGGCACGATCTTACATTGCAGTACCATTTAGAGCCATCGTTTTCGCGTCACTGAGTGAGTGTGTACACCCATGAAGAGCACGCCCTTCTTCTTCACCAGTGCCTCGTCGTGACGCAGATATGGCGGAAAAATGGCAAATACATTCTCTATGATTTTAGCAATTCTCAAGCACAAAACCAGTTCAATTCAGGCACACAGGACTCGCTTATACAGCTACAAATCCTGTTCGTGATGCCCAAGTTGAGTCGCACAGAGCCAGAGTTTTTTGGGGTACTCGGCACCGAGCCCGTGCGACTTCTATGGGTATGTCACGGCTTTACCCAGCAATTGAATCAGAGTCTATTTTACTATGTAGAAGTGTATAAACTATAAATATATGTATATATATATATATGTCACAATGACATGTATATATAAATATTGTGAGACAGTGAAGGAATATGTGGTGAATGAGGTGTATATTTCACCTAAGTAACCTTGCTGACTGGTATGAGCGAATGTGTGGCTTTGTAAACCTGGTGGTAAAGAAAGGTCCTACACCTGCCATTCAGTACACGCTTGCAGCTCAGACCTGAATCCACTCAGGTGTTGATTAGGAAGCAGAAGTAGGTGCTTGGAGCACAGTCATAGAGCTCATTCAGTCTGGACAAGGGGTCCAGGCACAGAAGGTGTCTCCAAGAGTGTGGGACTGTCTTTACCCACACAAGGGAGGTGTCCTGGCACAAGGAAGCAGTCCTCCAAGAGGAGGTGACTACTCAGTCTGGGTGCAGGAAGGACCCCCGACACAGGAGTGGGTCTCGGTGCGGGTCCGTGTGAATAGCGGCTGAATAGGAGTGGATCTCTCTCAAAGGTGCCTTCAGACACAAGGAGGAGTGCTGTGAAACTCCATACTGGTACCATATATCATATGTGTTGTTTTGGGCACAGACTGGAGAGTCTGGGTCCCGGATAGAGAGGGCCATCTATCTAAGTGTAATTAGAGGCTAGACAAGCCCAGGTTTTCTGTTATGCTTTGTTTTAATCTGTTTGCTGTGGACTTTAATAAAGCTGGTTGCGGCCAGTTTTACAACCAGAACTGCTGTCCTGAATGAACTGTTTCCGTGCCATTCTGTCTACCCAGACAAGCGATCCTAGAGATAAACCCCCCCGGAAGGCTACAATTGGCGGAGAAGCGGGGCAGCGCAGTGCCTGATACAGTTAGTGCTGGAGTGTGTATGCAGCACAGTGGCGAGAGACAGCATTAAAGGTGAAGTCTATTGAAATAGCAGCAGAAAAAAAAAAAAAAAAAAAAGTGTTCAGCAGAAACGTCTGTTTGGAGCAGTCCTTGGAGAGACAGTGGCCCTGATAGGGCTGGCAGAGGAAAATGTATGCACAGCAAAGCTGAACTTGTTGTGAAAAGACTGTGGAATGTGCAGCAGCAAAAAGAAAGTTTGTGGAGCAGTCTTAAAGAGACAGTAGCCCTAATAGACTTTGCAAAGGAAAAAAAAAAAAAAAAGTGTTTGCACAGCAGGCTGAATTTTCTGTGGAAAAAAGCTGTGTAGTGTGTGTGCCTTGACTGAAGTCTGCCGTTGTGAAGACAGAGATATCTGACAGCATGGAGGCGCTGTTTGAACAAATGGCCATTAATATGCAACAAAGACTGCTGTGATTGAGACAGATGAGTTCCGCAGTATGGAGGAACTCGTTGAGTACCTGGTGCAGGCCCACGAAGCATGGACAGCAGCGCCTGCAGCACCAGCAGCACATGCAGCAGGCCCCAGCAGCAATTCCTGCAGGCAGGAGAATAACCGCTTATTTGTTGAGCAGATGACAGCACCAAAAAAAGGATTTCGGTGCCGCGTCCCGAAGTAATGTTTGTGAAGCACCGGCGTTGTCCGCTATAAAGAAGGCGGTAAGACGGTCCTTGAGAAAAATGACACTCGTGATGATGTGGAGGTATATCTTAACTAGGTTTGAGAGACTGGCAGAGAAGGAGAATCTGCCACTAATCTGAATGGGCCATGGCGGTCGTACCCTATCTGATTGGGGAACCCCAAAAAGTCTGGGCTGACTGAGCAAGCAGGACAGCGAAGACTATGCCAAGTTGAAAGCGGCGATTCTTACCCGGCTGGGTGTTAGGTGACAGCCCGTGCCAGGGAGTTCGTGACTGGAGATACATGGGAGTCTGCAGTCAGCAGGCCTGATTATGGAGTTGAAAAGGTGATAGTGGACCGCTACACCCACGCACGTCCTCCCTGAGGTACAGCCGTCTGAGAGGTCAACACTTCGGAGTTCCCGGACGCTGAACTCTCGCGTAAGAGCGTTCAGCTGTTTGGGGACATGGGTATGCTGAATAAGCGGGTTCAGGCCCGAGGGGACATGTGGGTGGGAGAGTGTGATGGACAGGTTGGAGCTGGCGTGAAATTGCAGCAACTGTCCAATAGAGGGGGAGCCTATGTGTTGTGATGTGGCAGATCCCTCTCCCCCCGCGCAGAGCCTGTGTGTGTGTCCACCTCAGCCGAAGAGACTGGACCACAGGGGTCCCCGGTGGTTGTAAGTGACTGCCCAGCACAGGGCCCTCTTGGACTCAGAGAGTCCAGTGACTTCCATATGTGACAGCCTGAGTGATAGGGACTTCATCCCTGAAAGCACCTGAGTGTGGTGTACTCCATGAAGACACCAAAGTCTACCCAGAGACTGCCGTGGACTTGGTCCCAAACTCGGGGAGGTTTCATATGAAGTGGGGGGAGTGAAAGACCTGGTGCACCCCGTTATATTGGGTGGTACTTTCCCCGGTCTAAGGATCTCTGGGGGAAAAAAAGTTTCTGATGGACAGTGTGATGAACCCTACTGAGGGTGCGCAGCCCGAGGGGCGGAACACAATGCTAGTGGGCCGTAAAACTTATGTGATAATGATGATGACCATGATAATATTGATAATGATAATGATGATCATGATAATGATGATGACCATGATGAGGATGCGATATTGATAATGATGATAAATGCTAATCATAATAGTGATGATACTGATATGACCGTGATAAAGATGACATTTCTTGCAGGTGATGTTGGGAGACGAGGATGGTGGTTCTCGGGAACCGAGTGTCCCTGACCTGCCTGGCTCCTGTGACAATTTTGGGAGTGAGCCGGTGCGAGACCCCACTCTTAAAACGCACAGGAAAATGTAATGGTCTGAATGAGGTTCCCCAAGAGCCTGGCTCGAGGAGAGGTTTCCTCATGCTGCCATGAACAATAACCTATTGTATAGGGAACTGAATGTCCAGGGAGAGGTCGTAAGTCAGCTCCTGTATCTGAGCTATATGGAAGTATATGCTGGGGTTATCACATAGTCACATACTTGAGGACCACCTGAGGGAAACCAGGGACCAGATGGTGAAGTTAATGTGTGGATGACATGTTACTAAGTTCCAGATCAAGATTGTAATGAGAATGAATTGTATAACCCTGACAGTGAGCCGGATGTGAATGAAAATGAAGTGTCTAACCCTGAAGTGAGCAAGATGTGGCTGAGAAAAGGGGGCAGACAGGGATAGTGGTGGTGATAGTGAGTCATCTGATGACATAAAGCAACCAGTGCAAGTGAGAAGCATGGTAGCAGAGGAGATTGAGAGTCCTGAGAGGAAGGCTAGGCTGACCTTGCAGTCGGACGGAGGATGGCATCTGAAGATGTTGTACCGTTGGCCGGTTCCCTGGCGAAGACTAGGTGGAAGACAGGACTCTGAAACTGAACACAGCACAAGTGGATGCTGTTGAAAATGAGAAGTTTCAATGTATGGTGTGGATCTGCATCAGGCCAAGGACTCGGAAGGTGATGCGCAGAGGTGGAGAAACCATGGGAAGTGGTGGACACCAGGCCAGTGCCTCACCAGAGGCTGATGTCTCAAGTGAAGCTGTGAGGAACAAGACTGAAGATGTGGGAATACTCTGCCCCGGAATAGTTTCTGCTGGAGACAGCGGCGTGGACGGTGTACTGTCCGGATCCGTGGCTGTGACTCGCGAAGCTCGGGCCGGAAGTTCGGCGCCCGGTGCGCCATCGGAGTTCCCGAGCGACCCAAAGGATCTGGATAAACCCAAATGAGATTTTGAGACCTCGGTTGGCCTTGGTGACTCAGGCGCTTTTTCAGGAAAGTCTACACTTGAACCACGTCCCAGTGAGTGGGAGGGTCGAGGGTGTCGCTCCGTTGCCGCTGCAGATACCGGAGCTCAGATGGGATGCAGAACGTGGTGGAAAAGAAGACTGATGGTAGGGCTTCTGAGCATGTCCTACCAGAAGAGCCTGAAAAAAGGGCCGAAGACGTAAAGGACTCCAACAACTACAGGAGAAGATGCGTAGCCATGAGGATCTCCTGGAGAAAGAAGTAAGAGCTCTGAGTCTTATGCAAAGTGAGCCTGTACCAGAAGAGGATAAATTATGTGTACCGACCAAGAAAAAACGATCACTCCCTCTACAGTGCCAATCGTTTGAACAGTGTGGCTCGGAATGGTCAGAGACCATGACAGAGGCGCTTGGGTTCTGTGAGGTAGAATTTATGAATCAACTGATATTTAAGAAAGTAGATGTGCTAAAGAAAGTTCAGGGGAATTAGAGAAAACCCCTATACCTCCTGTGACAGTTGGTGACACAGGGTCAGTGCCCCAAAAACAGGAGGTACGAAAGTTTCTGAGGAAGAATCAGCAGAGCTGTTCTGACGTGCCTGGTCGTACTTATCTGGTGAGCCACTATACCGAGACTGAGGCTGGCACTAAAGTCAAGATGAAACCGTGCAGGATACCCGAGGCCCGCAGAGAGTATAGGCCTGGGAGGGTACAGGGTAGTGGCGATGCTTCAGATGAAGAGAAAACTGATGTTGGCTATGACAGTGGTGAGGATGAAGCTGATGAGGGCCATGACTGGTCCAGAGTTCACTGTCTCTGTTGGATTGTTGACCATCCCTCCGTCTGGATGACCAAGCCCTCCGGTCTGGAGAAGAGGGAGGGGATATGTGAGACAGTGAAGGAATATGTGGTGAAATGAGGTGTATATTTCACCTAAGTACCTTGCTGACTGGTATGAGCGAAATGTGTGGCTTTGTAAACCTGGTGGTAAAGAAGGTCACTACACCTGCCATTCAGTACACGCTTGCAGCTCAGACCTGAATCCACTCAGGTGTTGATTAGGAAGCCAGAAGTAGGTGCTTGGGAGCACAGTCAGAGAGCTCATTCAGTCTGGACAAGGGGTCCAGGCACAGAAGGTGTCTCCAAGAGTGTGGGAGCTGTCTTTAGCCCGGACACAGGGAGGTGTCCTGGCACAAGGAAGCAGTCTCCAGAGGATGTGAGCTATCTCAGTCTGGGTGCAGGAAGGACCCCGGACACAGGAGTGGTCTCGGTGCGGGTCCGTGTGAATAGCGGCTGAATAGGAGTGGATCTCTCCTCAAAGGTGCCTTCAGACACAAGGAGGAGTGTCTGTGAAACTCCATACTGGTAACATATATCATATGTGTTGTTTTGGGGCACAGACTGGTAGAGTCTGGGTCCCGGATAGAGAGGGCCATCTATCTAAGTGTAATTAGAGGCTAGACAAGCCCAGGTTTTCTGTTTTATGCTTTGTTTTAATCTGTTTGCTGTGGACTTTAATAAAGCTGGTTTGCGGCCATTTTACAACCAGAACTGCTGTCTGAATGAACTGTTCCGTGCCATTCTGTCTACCCAGACAGCGATCCTAGAGCTAAACCCCCCCCGGAAGGCTACAATATATATATATATGTATTCTATGTGTGTATATTTAGTGTTTACAAGGAAATAAAGGTTTTTTTAGTTGCGATATTTTGTTCCCATAGACTTACATTGGACTTCCGGTATCGAAATCGGATATCGACGATATTTAGTGCTATCGGCGATACAATTTCGATACGATATTTTTAGATATCGAGCACTATCGCTCAACACTATGTGTAACCTCTACATTTTTGGAAGCTTTTGAAGTAAGTAGCAATAGATCGTACTGCGCATGCATCGCTGCCAGCGGCATTTGCTGGAAGTAAATTAGTTTTCAAAGACCACAATACTAACTGCAATATTTGAAATAGGAGGCAGGTGACTTGTCATGTTAGCCACAATGATGAAGATGAGGCCAGAGAGCACCAAATAAAACCCAGCTCACAGGCCGTCCCAAAGCACAACAATCTCATTAACTGAAAACTGCAAACACAGATTAAGCAACAACCACAAGAAGGATTTCTTCAACCAAGGTATCATTTTATTCAGTGTAACAGTGCCAACCTGACAATGTCTGTGGTTTACTTAGCAAAGTCCTGATGACAGTTCGCTTTAAATAATATTTTTAATAATTTATTTCAGAATGCATCAATCCAAATATTAACCAATACATTAAAAATTCTGTCCTCTCAGCTAAAGCTGGGCAATCCCCTCAAACTAAACACCGCAGCGAATAGAACAATTATTGTCAAAGGTGGGTGAGCAGGAGATGCTTGATCAAAGAGATCTTCAGTCTGACAGGTCCGGAGCCGGTGAGCCAGAGATTATATAGAGACCGTCTTCCCACTGAAATTGACATCTACCAGTCAGAGACCTGTCTCCCAAAACTGCCCTGACATGTGACCTGATGGCAGACCTTTCTAGAAGGTTAGTACCAACACAAAATTACCTGAGCATAGGAGGTGGGGGGGTGAGTGATAATAAGGGAACATGGAATGTAGCATTACAAATGAAACTGTAAAATGTGTTGCTTAATAGGGAGAAACGTGATCCCAAGTGCCCCTTCTGATGATTTATTACAGGGCTCGCAGTCTGTGAATTTTGTTAATACACACTGCCATTATGATTCAAGATTTCTAAAGATTCACAAAGTTACAAAATATAACAAACTTTAAAATTAAAATTAGATTAATGTAAATTATTGTAAATGGTAAAGTTTAAGATGACATACACATTGATGATGATTCATTAGTTTTGCTTTAGAGTCTTGTAGTAGGTAAAATCTTACACTATTGGCTTGGCATTCAATAAGCAAATGTTAATGAAAATAATAACTTTGGACAATGCAGATAATATCAAAAGTTATAATCTTAGTTGATGCTTAATTCAAAAGATTCAAAGTGTTCTGTAGATTAAAGGTCCTTTCAAGCATAGAAGGATCTTATTACAGGGTTGTATGTGTGAAGCTGACAAAAAGATGCCCAGTTGCCCACTTATATGATATCACTTTATGCTTGACAGCAATTGGCTAAAGCTGCACCACTCAGACGTCCTACTCTGCCACCCCTTCTTACTTGCTTTCATTTCCTCAGCCTTGTAAACAAATGTAAACCGGACCGATTTCTATTAATAATGGAATTATTAAAATAGAACTCCTCGTATGTTATAAAAGGCTGTAGACTGTTATGACCTGCAAGGTCATGTACATATATACAAAGCACATACATAATGCATGTGTGAATTGAAAACGCACAGTGAATAATATATAGACTGACACTGATAGCTCTCTAGTGAGCTACCTGACCAATAGCTATTCTATGTAATGTGGTTAACTACTCTTGGAGGACACAGAAATACTGTATGCATACCTCTCAACACCCTCTGACCACGTCCTATACCCATTACCGTTTAATTCTCCATTGTCTTAAAAGGAGGTCACTTTCCAAAATTGTTTTAATATAGACAGTGTTCACACTACTGCTAAACACATCCATTCTCCTGTCCATTATAGAAAGAGAGCAGCGGAAAGCATCTGGGGACAGATTCATCATTAGATGCAGACTTGCAGAGACCGACTGTCCCCACTGACTATAATTAGATGTGTCAACTTTCTATTGAGATTCCCATCACATTTCACATGTAAGTTCTTTTTCTTATAAGACCACACACAGGCCATCTCCTTAACATCCCTCCCTGCCATCAAGCAACGTACTTAGCATTCATCTGTCCCTTCAGGCCATCTCCTCAGCACTCCTCTCTGACCTTAGGGCATTTTCTCAATGCTCCTCTCTGACATCAGGCTGTCTCCTCTGCTCCTCTCTGACCTAAGGCCATCTTCTCAGCATTCCTCTCTGCCCTCAGGCTTTCTCCTCAGCATTCCTCTCTGCCATTAAGCAGTGTCCTTAGCTTTCCTCTGTGCCTTCAAGGCATCTCTTCAGCACTCCTCTCTGAACTCAGGCTGTTTCCTCAGTGCTCCTCTCTGACCTTAGGCTGTCTCCTCAGTGCTCCTCATTAAGCTTAGGCTATCTTCTCAGCAATCCTCTCATCCATCAGGCCTTCTCCTTAGCGTTCCTCTCTGACCTTAGGCCATTTTCTCAGCACGTCTCTCTGCCTTCAGTCTGTCTCCTCAGAATTCCTCTCTGCCCTCAGTCCGGAATCTCAGCATTCTCATCTGCTTTCAGGTCAAAACTCATTACAACTTTTAATGTCACAACTAGGGTTGAGCGATACTTTCCGATATTGCAAAATATCGGATCGGATTGGATCGGCCCGATACTGAAAAAGTACGGATATCGCCGATTCCGATACCGGAAATCAATGCAAGTCAATGGGACAAAAATATCGGAATTAAAAAAACCCTTTCTTTCCTTGTAGGTTAATTGTACATGAAGGAAAACAACAAAGAGTAATGTAGAATGTATTGGGGGGGTGGAGGAGACATTAAAGGCATAGATGTTTAACCCAACCAATTGGAATTGCAGGAAATACTTTTTTTTTTTAAGATGTTCGGAGTTACGAAGAAATTGACTATGTTGTTAACCTTTATTCTATTTTGGCACATATGTATGTTTCACTACTTCCATGCTCTTCACCTTTTTTTACTTCTGCCACACTTTCTCCTTCATGATCCTCAGCAGCAGCATCTTTTTCATCAACTTATTCTTCACTTTATTTATCTTCTTCTTAAACTTCTTCCTATTCATCTTTTTGGTAACATTACTCATATTCTTCTTATTCAACTATTATCTTCTTCATATTCTACTTCTTCATCTTCTTCCTATTCATCTTCTTCATCATATTCTTGTTTGTGACAGACATTCCTGTAGTTGTAATCTGTTAAAGTTTGAAGATTTCATCCTTCCGTTCTTGCTGTCACAAAAGATTTAAATTACAACAGTATTTGTCCACGTTCAGTTTTGCCTGAGCAGCAGGCATTTTCCAGAGGCACCACGAGGAGGAACGGACTCACCCCCATACACTGCATAGTCTTCTTCTGCTTATAATTTAGAGCAGACCCGGGCAAGGGGCGGCCCGCGGGCCGCATCCGGCCCGCTGGCTGTCCATGACCGGCCCGCGGAGGCGCTCCGGCAGTCTCAGGGCCCCGGCATCAGCTGGCACAATACTTACCTCTCCCGTGCCTCCGCTGCTGCAGCTCCGGGCTCCACCGGCGCTTCCTCTCACACCCGGGGCCGCTGAATGACGTCATCATTCAGCGGCCGGCTGTGTCAGAGAGCGGGGACGCTGAACAGGTAAGATGTGTCTCTGTTTTTGTCTGTGTCTATGTAGTGCGGTGCTTTGTGTGTGTGTGTGTGTGTGTGTGTGTGTATGTGAGAGAGTGCTTATGTGCTGTCTGTGTGTGATGATGGCAGGCATTGCTGATAATGGGGAGGCCATTGATGATGATGGGAGGAAGATGATGATGGGCAGGCATTGCTGATAATGGGGAGGCATTGATGATGATGGGGAGAAGATGATGATAATGGGCAGGTATTGATGATAATGGGCAGGCATTGATGATGGGGGAGAAGATATGATGATGATGGGCAGGCATTGATGATGATGGGGAAGATGATGATAATGGTCAGTATTGATGATAATGGGCAGGCATTGATGAATGGGGAGAAGATGATGATAATGGGCAGGTATTGATGATAAGGGCAGGCATTGATGAGGGGGAGAAGATATGAGGGCAGGCATTGCTGATAATGGGGAGGCATTGATGATGATGGGAGAAGATGAGATGGGCACATTGCTGATAATGGGGAGGCATTGATGATGATGGGGAGAAGATGATGATGGGCAGGCCTTGCTGATAATGGGGGGCATTGATGATGATGGGGAGAAGATGATGATAATGGGCAGGTATTGATGATAATGGGCAGGCATTGATGATGATGGGGAGAAGATGATGATAATGGGCAGGTATTGATGAAAATGGGCAGGCATTGATGATGGGGAGAAGATGATGATGGGCAGGCATTGCTGATAATGGGGAGGCATTGATGATGATGGGGAGAAGATGATGATAATGGGCAGGCATTGATGATAATGGGCAGGCATTGATGATGGGGAAGAAGTGATGATCTGCGGGCATTGCAATAATGGGGAGGCATTGATGATGATGGGAGAAGATGATGATAATGGGCAGGTATGTATATATACAGTATACAGTATATAATATATATATATATATATGTATATATCAGTAATGGAAAAAGGAGTTAAGTTTTTATTAGTCCGCCCTCTAAAACCATCCCAATTTCTCATGGGGGCCCCCTGGCAAAATTAATTGCCCACCCCTGATTTAGAGCATAAAATTTTGCTCTGAATTTTGGTCTTATACTTAATGTTCTTCTGCTTTTTGTTCTTCTGCTCTTATTCTTCTGTCTCTTGTTCTGTATCTTGTCGTTTGTCTTAATCTTCTTTGTCCTGTTGGTGATCTTCTTTTTGGTAATCTTTTTATTTCTTTTGTGATGGTGTTCAGGCTCGTCGTCTTGATGGTCGTCGCCTTGGGGTCCGTCGTCTTCTTTCGGGGGGTCTTCAGGGTCGTCTTCAAGGTCCTCGTCTTCGGGGTCGTCGTCTTCTTCGGGGGTCTACAGGGTGGTCGTCTTCAGGGTCCTCGTCTTCGTGTTGGAGATCCAGAGTGATTACCCAAAAAAAAATCATTTAAAAAATCTTCAACTTGGAAATGTAGCTGAAGTACAAGAAGGCTGAGTAACTTCCGAGAACCAGCTGACGGTACTGGAACCCAAAACGGTAGCAGATGGTACAAGAGACAATGGAAGTAACGAGGACAGCTGACTGTGCTGGAACCCGGAGGGGCAGCAGAAGGAACAAAGCCAATGGCACAACCGAGGACTAGCTGACGGTACTGGGAAAAACGGTTACTAAGCAGGAGGTACCTGTGCTACAAAGCACTACTAAGGACCAGCAACGTTGCTGGAACTCGGATACCGAGATGGAGGACCTAGGCCAAAGGCACAGCCGAGAACCAGCTGAGGTGCTGGAACCCGGACGGGTAGCAGAAGGTACAAGAGCCAATGGAAGTAACGAGGACCAGCTGACTGTGCTGGAACCCGGAGGGGCAGCAGAAGGAACAGAGCCAATGGCACAACCGAGGACCAGCTGACGGTACTGGGACACGGTTATAAAGCGGGAGGTACCTGTGCTACAAAGCACTCCCAAGGACCAGCAGACGTTGCTGGAACTCGGATACCGAGATGGAGGCACCTAGGCCAAAGGCACTGCCGAGAACCACTGAGGGTACTGAAACCCAACGGGTAGCATAAGGTACCCATGAAAATTCAAGTTGAAAGGCAGCGAGCCGGCTGCAGTTACCGAATCCCACAGTCCTACAGGGGGTGCTTGTCCTATTGGCACAACGGAAACAGCCTTTATTTACATATCCCGCAGCCCACTAGGAAGCACCTAAACTGCAGGCACCATAGAGTCGGCTAACCCGACCGCAACACCACAGGACAACTTATTGGAGGCAAAGTGACGTTGACACTGCAGGAAACAGCTGGCATGCTGTAAAACCCGGCTGGCAGGAGATGAGAGAAGAACATGATGGAGGCAGCAGGACTTTTTGCCGTACACACAGCAGGGGAACAAACTGACATTACTGAATCCCCAATAACACAGGAGCAAGGTTGACTGTGCACACAGCACTTCCGAGCAGCAACTGGCGGTGTTGGAGCCCAGGATAGAGGAGAACATGGTGGGGCAGCAGGACTTTTTGCCGTACACACAGCAGGGGTACAGCTGACATTACTGAACCCCAGTAACACAGGAGCAAGTGTTGACTGTGCACAAAGCACTTCCGAGCAGCAACTGGCAGTGTTGGAGCCCAGGGATGAGAGAAGAACATGGTGGAGGCAGCAGGACTTTTTGCCATACACACAGCAGGGGAACAGCTACATTACTGAACCCCGTAACACAGGAGCAAGTGTTGACTGTGCACACAGCACTTCTGAGCAGCAACTGGCGGTGATGGAGCCCAGGGATGAGAGGAGAACATGGTGGAGGCAGCAGGACTTTTTGCCGTACACACAGCAGGGGAACATCTGACATTACTGAACCCCAGTAACACAGGAGCAAGTGTTGACTGTGCACACAGCACTTCCGAGCAGAAACTGGCGGTGTTGGAGTCCTGGGATGAGAGGAGAACATAGTGGAGGCAGCAGGACTTTTTGCCGTACACACATCAGGGGAACAGCTGACATTACTGAACCCCAGTAACACAGGAGCAGGTGTTGACTGTGCACACAGCACTTCCGAGCAGCAACTGGCGGTGTTGGAGCCCAGGGATGAGAGGAGAACATGGTGGAGGCAGCAGGACTTTTTGCCATACACACAGCAGGGGAACAGCTGACATTACTGAACCCCAGTAACACAGGAGCAAGTGTTGACTGTGCACACAGCACTTCCGAGCAGCAACTGGCGGTGTTGAAGCCCAGGGATGAGAGAAGAACATGGTGGAGGCAGCAGGACTTTTTGCCGTACACACAGCAGGGGAACAGCTGACATTACTGAACCCCAGTAACACAGGAGCAAGTGTTGGCTGTGCATACAGCGCTTCCGAGCAGCAACTGGCGGTGTTGGAGCCCAGGGATGAGAAGGAGAACATGGTGGAGGCAGCAGGACTTTTTGCTGTACACACAGCAGGGGAACAGCTGACATTACTGAACCCCAGTAACACAGGAGCAAGTGTTGACTGTGCACACAGCACTTCCGAGCAGCAACTGGCGGTGTTGGAGCCCAGGGATGAGAGGAGAACATGGTGGAGGCAGCAGGACTTTTTGCCGTACACACAGCAGGGGAACAGCTGCCATTACTGAACCCCAGTAACACAGGAGCAAGTGTTGACTGTGCACACAGCACTTCCGAGCAGCAACTGGCAGTGTTGGAGCCAAGGGATGAGAGGAGAACATGGTGGAGGCAGCAGGACTTTTTTCTGTACACACAGCAGGGGAACAGCTGACATTACTGAACCCCAGTAACACAGGAGCAAGTGTTGACTGTGCACACAGCACTTCCGAGCAGAAACTGGCGGTGTTGGAGCCCAGGGATGAGAGGAGAACATAGTGGAGGCAGCAGGACTTTTTGCCGTACACACATCAGGGGAACAGCTGACATTACTGAACCCCAGTAACACAGGAGCAAGTGTTGTCTGTGCACACAGCACTTCCGAGCAGCAACTGGCGGTGTTGGAGCCCAGGGATGAGAGGAGAACATGGTGGAGGCAGCAGGACTTTTTGCCATACACACAGCAGGGGAACAGCTGACATTACTGAACCCCAGTAACACAGGAGCAAGTGTTGACTGTGCACACAGCACTTACGAGCAGCAACTGGCGTTGTTGGAGCCCAGGGATGAGAGGAGAACATGGTGGAGGCAGCAGGACTTCTTTCCGTACACACAGCAGGGGAACAGCTGACATTACTGAACCCCAGTAACACAGGAGCAAGTGTTGACTGTGCACACAGCACTTCCGAGCAGCAACTGGAGGTGTTGGAGCCCAGGGTCAAGGAGGGTGTGTAAATACTATATACAGTATTTGCCTTGTTACGTGGCACTTAAAAATGTAGATACTCCAAACAAGAGAAAGATAAGCTTTACTACCATAAGATGATGAATTGAATTTAAAAAATATATATAAATAAAGAATTTACAAACATAAATGCATATATTCACATGGCGAAAAGCAATGCAAACAAAAACAAAAATATTAAGGAATCGGATATACGGGTTTAAATAAATGCATACAAGTACATTTCAGAATCCATTAATACTTGCTAAGTAACAGTATGTACACCTGTAATATAGTCTAGACAATGAATGTAGGACTTCGAAACATCATCAGCATTACAAGTTATATGTGACATCAAAAAAAAAAAAAATTGCTGAATAATGTAACTTAACCGGTTCTGCAAATATATAACATCTCCATCATGTAATCCTGATAATATGGGCCAATAATCAATTTTATGATCAAACATAACCTTGAAAAAGTGCATAGTGCATTGTGAAAATTGCTATTTATGCCTGACAGTGGACTTGCAAGCATGACAACGGATAGATAAGGTATATATCGATCAGACTGCATAGCCACAGATGCTGAATGGCGATATAATACTGTACCTCAATAAAGTGTGCGTCACTACTCAAGCTCGTTTTTCATATAGCTTGATAAAGAGGGTACGTGCATGTATGCTTGCACCTTTGTTTTGACGCACAGACTGGCTTCCTGCTGTGACGCGTTGGGTAGTGGAGCGTCTGTGCATCATATGACGCTGACTAACATTCACGTTGCGCATCGTTCATCATCGCTAGCGTACCGACAACACAAAGCCGTTGTCATGACTGCTTTACTCAGTTAACATGCACCTATGATGAAACATACACGCACGTCCCCTCTTAGAGAAGAAGCTACAAGAAAAACGTGCGGGAGGTGTGCCGCAGCCTTTTTTGAGGTACAGTATTATATCGCCATTGTACAGGTGTCGCTATTCAGTCTGATACCTAGATATCATTAACCTTTTCTATCACTTGTCGTTGTTTCAGCTGCACTTGTAGGTATATATTTTGCTATTGTCAGTATGCACAATTCACTTTTTCGAGGTAATGCATGATTTGTGGGCCTTATTATCAGGATTACATGATGGTCCTTTCTGATATGGGGTGTGAAATAAGATTGTGACTAAATCTGTATATTTTTGAATGTCACAAATATAAGTAATGAGGATGAGGAGTAGTCCTACATCCATTGTTTGCACTATATTAGAGGTAATTAAATGAAAAACTGGGTCTGAACTGAAAAAGTAAGTTGATGTGTATGCAAAATGTAAATGCATATCAAACACATGACCATTAAACAGAGAAAACAAAAAACAAGAAGCAAATATCCTAAAATAAAACAAAATAAAAAATATTTTGCAAAACATGCATGAAGTTGTAATAATAATAAAAAGGGTATTTGGTAAACATAATTTTGATCAAAAGAATGTACAAGCCATCCCGCCACGTCAAGGCAACCCTTTGTGGGACAGTCCTACTCTAATATTAAAAACCTTTCCACTTGTCAAGTGACGTAAATGTGAACAAGGCAGAGGGACTGAACCCACCAGTTGAAGCATAGTATATTAGAGGTGTAGATCCCGTTCCTTAAGCAACAATGGATTATTAAATGTACTTGTATGCCTTAATTTCCAACCCGAGACCACTGAAGGCTAACCTTCGCACTCCAGCTGTTGTCAAAGTACAACTCCCATTATGCACTTCCAACCTTGCAGCATTTGAGGCATGCTGTGAGTTGTAGTTCTCCAAGTAGTGAAGTGCCAAGGTTCACCATCACTACCCTATGCCATATGTAGGCTTTTGGGTTTGCATTTGTATTCGACATGTGCATATATGCACTAATATGTACAAATTATTTAGTAACATTTGTGCCAAAGATTAATCATTTTCTGGTTTTAAAGCTGCCGTTTCACTCGTTTAGAGCATAGAAATCAGGGTGTAGCCTCATACCTATGTGGAGCCAGTTAGACATGTCATGTTGTTTTCAGCATGTGTAGGTAGCAGTAATTATTGCCGGACACACAGCAGGGGAACAGCTGGCGTTACTGAACCCCACAAACATATCAGCGAGTGTTTTGATCTGTGCATCCAGCACTTCTGAGCAGCAACTGGCGGTGTTGAAGCTCAGGGTCAAGGAGGGTGTAGGCTGAGGCCTAGTATGAGCTGGTGTAACTTTTATTTTGAGGTAGCAGGAATTATTGCCGGACACACAGCAGGGGAGCAGCTGGCGTTACTGAACCCCACAAACACATCAGCGAGTGTTTTGATCTGTGCATCCAGCACTTCTGAGCAGCAACTGGCGGTGTTGAAGCCCAGGGTCAAGGAGGGTGTAGGCTGAGGCCTAGTATGAGCTAGTGTAACTTATATTTTGAGGTAGCAGGAATTATTGCCGGACACACAGCAGGGGAGCAGCTGGCGTTACTGAACCCCACAAACACATCAGCGAGTGTTTTGATCTGTGCATCCAGCACTTCTGAGCAGCAACTGGCGGTGTTGAAGCCCAGGGTCAAGGAGGGTGTAGGCTGAGGCCTAGTATGAGCTGGTGTAACTTTTATTTTGAGGTAGCAGGAATTATTGCCGGACACACAGCAGGGGAGCAGCTGGCGTTACTGAACCCCACAAACACATCAGCGAGTGTTTTGATCTGTGCATCCAGCACTTCTGAGCAGCAACTGGCGGTGTTGAAGCCCAGTGTCAAGGAGGGTCTTGAAATACAATATAGAGTTGTTGCCTTGTTACGTGGCACTTGGAAATGTATATACTCCAAACAAGGTAAACGTAAGCTTTACTAGGACCATAAAATGATGCTTTGCAATCAAAAATATAGAAATAAACACAGTTAAAATATAAACGCATATAAGCACATGGCAACAAGAAATGTAACACCACACACCCAAAATTTTTTAAAAAACCTATAGGGGTTGAAATGAATGCATACAAGTCCATTTCGGAATAAATGAATGCTGCCTAAGGAACGCTATGTACAACCGTAATATAGTGCAGACAATGGATTTAGTAATAGTCATCATCATTCCAATTTATATGTGACAGTCACACAGTTAAAAATACTTTCATTTATGAAAATTGTTACTTCAGACACCATATATTACATGTCCAGCATGGACTCATCAATTTAATGCCGCAATAATCGAAGATGAAGCATAACTGATAAAAAAAGTATCATGCATAGTCCAAATTGCTGTGGGTGCCTGCAAGTGCAGGTGAAACAAAGGCACTGGATAGCAAAGGTATATATTATGTCTGTATCAGACAGTGCATAGCCTGTGATGTCATACTGTACGTCAATAAAGGCTGCGCCAGCACTCATGCACTTTTTGCTTGTACACTGTTGAAGAGGGGAACTGCATGTGTTATAACCCTCTTGTTAGGTTTTGTTTCAGTTTGCTGGTCACATGACCTTTTTACCCTATTTAGTCTGGCTCCGCCCTTCTGGCTTTGCTGGACTTCATTGTATTATCTACTCTTAAGCTAGCCGGGTGCTTAGGTGCCTTACTCTGTCAGTTTTGCTTGATCTTAGGATCTCTTAGTAATTTGTTTTCTGTTTTATTTTTCTCTGCTACAATTTCTGTTAGGAGGTGTCCACCTTTTCACCCAGTCCCTAGATCTTGTAGGGATTCCTTCCTCGCAACTATAGGTCTTCGTTCAGACTAGCTGAGGACTTTAGCGGGTCTGGTCGCAGGATCAGGTTCCCCGTTACATCGTAGGGATCCAGCTTAGTACTATTGTAGGGACAGAATTCCCACTTTTCCTTAGTGCTTGTAGCAGATCATAACAGTAAGTCCAGCCAAGAAAAAAAAAAAAAATCTGTAAGGAAAGATTTTCTTTTTCTATCATGGTGTCGATTCAGGATTTAGTTCAACGCCTGCAGGGACTTTCTCTGGAGGTGGCTGAGATAAAGCAACACGTGAGTAGTTGTTCTGGAGCACATTTCGTGGAGCCAAAGGTACGTTTGCCTGATTTATTTTTTGGTGAACAACAAGATTTTTTTTCTTTTAAAAATGCTTGCTTGTTGTATTTCCGTTTGAGACCCAGATCCTCTGGTGATGACGCACAGCGCATAGGGTTCATAATGTCACTTTTGCGCAAAGAACCTCAGGAATGGGCCTTTTCTCTGCAGCCTAGTGATCCATGTTTTAGATCAGTGGATAGTTTTTTTTTCTGCTTGGGGTTATTGTATGACGATCCGGATCGTGTTTCATCAGCTGAGACAGAATTGATACGTTTGAGACAGGGATCAGGTGGTGTGGAAAAGTATTGTACTCACTTCCGTAGATGGTCCACTCAGGTAGGATGGAACGATTCAGCTTTGAAAAGTTTATTTCTTGCAGGGTTAAGTGAAAGGGTTAAAGATTTGCTGATTGCTTATCCCATACCTGGTAACTTGCAAGAGGCTATGCAATTAGCCATACGGGTGGATAGGAGACTGCGTGCAAGGGTTAATGAGAGTAAATCTGCTTTGTCAGCTCCAAGTTTGGAGAAGGAATGTACTGACATTGGAGAGCCGATGGAAATTGGAGCAATGACACCTCACTCTCGGGAAAAAGAACGCAGATTTGCTAAGGGCTTGTGTTTCTATTGTGGCAAATCTGAGCATTTTATTAAGAACTGTGCGCTTCGAATGAATAAAGAGAGAAAAAAAAATGAGGTCAGTTTCGCCCGCATAGCTTGTTTAAACAATAAAGGTGTCTTTCTTTCTGCTACCACTGCTGTTGAGGAGGAATTAATGGAGTTTCGGGTATTTGTGGATTGTGGTTCAACTCTCAATGTGATTGATGGGAAATTTTTGGAAAAACTAAAATTAGAACCCAAACTTCTGTCTTCCCCTATTAATGTGGTGTCTGTGGATGGTTCTCCCTTGAAAAATGTTACTCACCATATCTGTGAATTTCCTCTTACTATTAATGGTGTTCATCAAGAGAATTTGGATTTGGTAGTTTTGAACAATTTGCCCTCACCGGTGATTTTGGGGTTACCCTGGTTAAAATTGCACAATCCGGTACTGGATTGGTCTACCAATGAAATTAAGTCCTGGAATCCTAAGTGTTATGACAAGTGTTGTAACGGGCGTATTGCTGCTGTAGTTAAGGGGGAGTTACCTGTACCTATTCAGGATTTTTGGAAAGTTTTTTCTGATAAGGAATCGCAGGTATTGCCTCCTCATAGAGATTATGATTGTGCAATTGAATTTGTCCCTGCAGCGACTCTTCCTAAAAGTCGCTTATTTAATTTGACTATTCCTGAGAGAAAGGCTTTGGAGGAATACATACAGACAAGCTTGGCCGCCGGTCACATTAGGCCTTCCAAGTCTGCTGTGGCGGTTGGATTTTTTTTTGTTAAAAAAAAGGACGGCGGTTTACGGCCTTGTCTAGACTTTCGTGAGATTAATAAGATTACTGTACGCAATCCTTACCCACTGCCATTGATTCCTGATTTGTTTAACCAGTTAGTGGGGGCCAAGTGGTTCTCTAAAATTGATCTTCGAGGGGCATACAATTTGTTGCGCATGAAGGAGGAGGATGAATGGAAGACTGCGTTTAACACTCCACTGGGTCATTTTGAGAATCTGGTTATGCCTTTTGGACTTTCCAGTGCTCCAGCATTTTTTCAGAATCTTATCAATGACATCCTTAGACCTTTGATCGGCAGAGGTGTGGTTGTGTATTTGGATGACATTTTGATTTATTCACCGGATTTGCAGTCTCATTGGAGGAGTGTGCGTGAAGTATTACAGTTACTGAGTGTGCAAATTGCCTCTTCAAACAAAGAGGACTTGTACTCTATACTCTTTGTTTGAAGAGGCAATTTGCATATTAAAATTTCCCAGAGGAGCATTGCACGGCGAATAAGCCTCCTTACCTTGACACGCCAGAGCTGGTATGTCACTCTCCACAAGGAGTAACCTTACCCCCCAGACCCCAGTTACTGAGTGATAATTCACTTTTTGCCAAACTAGAAAAATGTGAGTTCGCTGTACAGAGACTTAGTTTTTTGGGCTACATTGTCTCCAGTGAAGGTTTTGAGATGGATCCTGTGAAAGTGCAAGCTGTGCAGGATTGGCCTAGACCTATTGGTGTGAAATCAATACAGAGGTTTTTGGGGTTCGCCAATTATTATAGAAAATTCATAAAAAAATTTTCTGTGATTGCCAAACCTCTGACCGATCTCACCAGGAAAGGTGCTGATGCGGTTCAGTGGACTACTGAGGCCATTGAGGCTTTTGTGTTGCTAAAGGAGAAGTTCAGCTCTGCTCCCATCCTTACGCAGCCTGATGTGACTAAACCATTTTTGGTTGAGGTTGATGCTTCTTCTGTGGGGGTCGGCGCGGTGTTGTCTCAGGCAAAGACGGATGGAGTACATCCCTGTGCTTTTTTTTCAAAGAAATTTTCTGAGTCTGAACTAAATTATGATATCTGTAATCGGGAGTTGTTGGCAATTAAACTCGCATTTGAACACTGGCGTCATTTTTTGGAGGGAGCGGAATTTCCCGTTCAAGTCTTCACCAATCATAAAAATCTGATCTACCTTGATGCTGCCAAACGCTTGAATGCCCGTCAGGCTAGGTGGGCACTGTTTTTCTCGCGGTTTTATTTTACCGTTACTTACATCCCAGGTACTAAAAATGTTAAAGCTGATGCTTTGTCTCGCAGCTTTTCTCCTATGGTGGGTACTGAGGAGGAGGAGAACATTTTACAAGAGGGGGTTGTTATTGCTGTCTTGGACTCCGTGTTGGAAGATGAGATTCTTAAAGCACAGGAGAATGCCCATCTAACACGCCGCATGGGAGGTTGTTTGTGCCTGGTACCCTGAGGAGAGATTTGTTTGTTGAATGTCATGACTCTCGGTTGGCAGGTCATCCTGGAATCTCTGAGACCAAGAGACTTGTGGGTCGCAGTTTTTGGTGGCCAGGATGGCAGAAGGAAGTCATTAAGTGGGTGCGTCAATGCACTGTGTGTGCTAGATCTAAGTCTTCTCATACTCCTGCTGCGGGGTTGCTTTGCCCTCTGGAGGTCCCTAGTGCACCTTGGACACATTTGGCTATGGACTTTATTATTGACCTTCCCCCCTCTGAGGGTTTCACTGTCATCTGGGTGGTCGTGGACCGTTTTAGCAAGATGTGTCACTTGGTTCCTTTCATCAAACTGCCCTGCGCTAAGACTCTCGCTAGGGCCTTTGTCAAGGAAATAGTCAGACTACATGGTGTTCCTACTGACATTGTTTCGGATAGGGGACCTCAGTTTGTGGCTCGTTTTTGGCGCGCCTTTTGTGACAGGTTGGGAGTTCATTTGTCGTTTTCATCCGGATATCATCCTGAGTCTAATGGCCAGACAGAAAGGAAAAACCAGGATGTTGAGCAGTTCTTGCGTTGTTTTGTGACTGAGAATCAAGAGGGGTGGTCTGAGTTTCTGCCACTTGCTGAGTTTGCTCTTAACAACCATACATCTGCTTCTGCTGGTTGTTCGCCTTTTTTTTGTTGTACTGGGAGACATCCGTCTTTTGGGTTATTTTCCAAGTTGGGATCGGCTGTACCTGAAGAGGAGAATTTTTCTGGTGTTTTGGAGAGAGTTTGGACTGATGTGCGTGGTAATCTTCAGGAGGCTAAGAAAAGATCCAAAGTGTATTTTGATAGAAAACGACAAGAGGTTTTGTTTGCTATTGGTGACATGGTTTGGTTGTCCTCTAAGAATCTGCGCTTGAGGATTCCGTCTAAGAAATTGGGTCCCAAGTTTGTAGGGCCCTTTAAGGTGCTTCAGGTTATTAACCAATCTGCTGTTAGGTTGGAGCTTCCTACCTCCTGGAAGATCAATCCGGTGTTTCATGTTTCTCTCTTGAAAAAAGCTGAGGCCTCAGATGGAGACGTCTCGGCCACTGTTCCCCTGGTGGTGGAGGACGGGCAATATGAGATTTCCCGCATCCTAAATTCTAGACGGTATAGAGGGAGTTTACAGTACCTCGTCGCTTGGAAGGGTTATGGACCCGAGGATAACTCATGGGTGAGGGCGGATGATGTTTCTGCGTCTAGACTTGTCAGAGCGTTTCACAAGAGATTTCCGGATAAGCCTAAGTCATAGGGGATCCGGAGGATCCTCTTAGAAGGGAGGGTACTGTTATAACCCTCTTGTTAGGTTTTGTTTCAGTTTGCTGGTCACATGACCTTTTTACCCTATTTAGTCTGGCTCCGCCCTTCTGGCTTTGCTGGACTTCATTGTATTATCTACTCTTAAGCTAGCCGGGTGCTTAGGTGCCTTACTCTGTCAGTTTTGCTTGATCTTAGGATCTCTTAGTAATTTGTTTTCTGTTTTATTTTTCTCTGCTACAATTTCTGTTAGGAGGTGTCCACCTTTTCACCCAGTCCCTAGATCTTGTAGGGATTCCTTCCTTGCAACTATAGGTCTTCGTTCAGACTAGCTGAGGACTTTAGCGGGTCTGGTCGCAGGATCAGGTTCCCCGTTACATCGTAGGGATCCAGCTTAGTACTATTGTAGGGACAGAATTCCTACCTTTCCTTAGTGCTTGTAGCATGTATGGTTGTGCAATGCTTTATCCGCCCACACTACCTTCCTGCTGTCACGCGTCGGGTAGGGGAGCATCTGGCTATTATATGACGCTCACTTGCAGTGACGTTACGCAGAGTTCTTCTGCCCTAGGGCCGCAACAAAGACGACATCAGTAATGATTTACTGTCTAAACATCCACCTATGAGCAACGAAACAAGCACGTTCCCTCTTGAACAAGCTACAAGAAAAACAAGCATGAGGGGTGACGCTGCCTTTATTGAGGTACAGTATTAGATCGCCATTGTCCATGAGTAGCTATGCACTGTGATACCTAGATACCATTAACATTTTATATCAGTTGTGGTTGTTTCACCTGCACTTGCAGGTATAACTAGCTATTGTCAGTATGCACGATGCACTTTTTAGATGTAATGCATGATTATTGCGCCTTATTATCAGGTTTAGATGCTGGCCATTTCATATATGGTGTGTGAACTTACAGTTGGCCTCAATCTGTGTATTTTAATTTGTCTGTCACAAATAGAACTCATGATGATGATGATGATTATGAGTCGTACATCCATTGTCTGCAGTATCTTACAGGTGGAGATACCGTTCCTTAAGCAGCATTAATGGATTATGATGAAATGTACTTTTATGCATTCATTTCAAACCCTATGTTGGGTTTTTTGTTACCATTTTTACTCGAGATGTGCACATATGCGCTTCGATGACAAATTAATATTTGTCCATATTTCTTATTAACCCCTTCACCCCCAAGGGTGGTTTGCACGTTAATGACCGGGCCAATTTTTACAATTCTGACCACTGTCTCTTTATGAGGTTATAACTCTGGAACGCTTCAACGGATCTTCGCGATTCTGAGCTGTTTTCTCGTGACATATTGTACTTCACGTTAGAAGTAAAATTTCTTCGATATAACTTGCGTTTATTTTTGAAAAAAACGCAAATATGGCGAAAATTTTTAAAATTTTGCAATTTTCAAACTTTGAATTTTTATTCCCTTATAACAGAGAAATATATCACACAAAATAGTTAAGAAATAACATTTCCCACATGTCTACTTGACATCAGCACAATTTTGGAACCAAATTTTTTTTTGTTAGGAAGTTATAAGGGTTAAAAGTTGACCAGCAATTTCTCATTTTTACAACAAAATTTACAAAGCCATTTTTTTTAGGGACCACCTCTCATTTGAAGTCACTTTAAGGGGTCTATATGGCAGAAAATACCCAAAAGTGACACCATTCTAAAAACTGCACCCCTCAAGGTACTCAAAACCACATTCAAGAAGATTATTAACCCTTCAGGTGCTTCACAGGAACTAAAGCAACGTGGAAGGAAAAAATGAATATTTAACTTTTTAGCCACAAAAATGATCTTTTACAAACTTTTTTTTTTATTTTCACAAGGGTAAAAGGAGAAAATGGACAGATAAGGTTGTTATGAAATTTCTCCTGAGTACGCCAATACCCAATATGTGGGGGAAAACCACTGTTTGGGCACACGGTAGAGCTCGTAAGGGAAGGAGCGCCGTTTGACTTTTTCAAACTAAAATTGGCTGGAATTGAGATTGGACGCCATGTCGTGTTTGGAGAGCCCCTGATGCGCCTAAACAGTGGAAACCCCCACAAGTGACACTATTTTGGAAACTAGACCCCCTAAGGTACTTATCTAGATCTGTTGTGAGCACTTTGAACCCCCAAGTGTTTCACAAAGGCTTATAATGCCTGGGTGTGAAAAAAAAAAAAAAAACAATTTTCCACAAAAATGATTTTTTAGTCCCAAATTTTTGAATTTTCCCAAGGAAATTGGACCCCAAAAGTTGTTGTCCAATTTGTCCTGAGTACGCTGATACCCCATATGTGGGGGGGGGGAAACTGTTTGGGTGCACGGCAGGGCTTGGAAAGGAAGTAGTAACGTTTTGGAATGCAGACGTTGATGAGGGTCATGTTCCGTTTGCAGTGCCCAGATGAGCCTAAACAGTGGAAACCCCCACAAGTGACCCCATTTTGGAAACTAGACCCCCTAAGGAACTTATCTAGATCTTTGGTGAGCACTTTGAACCCCCAAGTGCTTCACACAAGTTTATAATGCCCGGGCATGAAAATAAAAAATCCTATTTTTTTCCCACAAAAATTATCTTTTAGTCACTAATTTTTTATTTTCCCAAGGGTAACAGGAGAAATTGGACCACATAAGTTGTTGTCCAATTTGTCCTGAGTACGCTGATACCCCATATGTGGGGGGGGAACCACTGTTTGGGCGCACGGCAGAGCTCGGAATGGAAGGAGCACCATTTGACTTTTTCCAACCAAAATTGGCTGGAATTGAGATTGGATGCCATGTTGCATTTGGAGAGCCCCTGATGTGCCTAAACAGTGGAAACCCCCCACAAATGACCCCATTTGGGAAACTAGACCCCTAAGGAACTTTTCTAGATCTTTGGTGAGCAATTTGAACCCCCAAGTGCTTCACACAAGTTTATAACGTAGAGCCGTAAAATTTATAAATAATTTTTTCCACAAAAATGATCTTTTCACCCCAATTTTTATTTTTCCAAGGGTAACAAGACTCCAAAAGTTATTGTGCAATTTGTCCTGAGTGCGCTGATACCCCATATGTGGGGGTAAACCACTGTTTGGGTGCATGGCAGAGTTTGGAAGGGAAGGAGCGCCGTCTGACTTTTTCAACGCAGAATTGGCTGGACGCCATGTCGTGTTTGGAGAGCTCCTGATCTGCCTAAACAGTGGAAACCCCCATAAATGACACCATTTTGGAAACTAGACCCCTCAAGGAACTTATCTAGATGTGTGGTGAGAACTTTTAACCCCCAAGTGTTTCACTAAAGTTTATAACGTACAGCCGTAAAATAAAAAATTTTTTTTTTTTTACAAAAATGATTTTTTCGCCCCCAATATTTTATTTTCACAAGGGTAACAGAAGAAATTGGAACCCAAAAGTTGTTGTCCAATTTGTCCTGAGTACGCTGATACCCAATATGTGGGAGAAAACTACTGTATGGGCGCACGTCAGGGCTCGGAAGGGAAGTAGTGACGTTTTGGATTGCAGACTTTGATGGAATGGTCTGGGGGTGTCATGTCACATTTGAGAGCCCCTGATGCACCTATACAGTGGAAACCCCCCACAAGTGACCCCATTTTGGCAAAAAGACCCCACAAGGAACTTATCTAGATGTGTGGTGAGCACTTTGAACCCCGAAGTGCTTCACAGAAGTTTATAACGTACAGCCGTAAAAATAAAAAATCTTTTTTTTTTTTACAAAAATGATTTTTTTCGCCCCCAATATTTTATTTTCACAAGGGTAACAGGAGAAATTGGACCCCAAAAGTTGTTGTCCAATTTGTCCTGAGTACGCTGATACCCAATATGTGGGAGAAAACTACTGTATGGGCGCAAGTCAGGCTCGGAAGGGAAGTAGTGACGTTTTGGATTGCAGACTTTGATGGAATGGTCTGGGGGCGTCATGTCGCATTTGGAGAGCCCCTGATGCGCCTAAACAGTGGAAACCCCCCACAAGTGACCCCATTTTGGAAAATAGACCCCACAAGGAACTTGTCTAGATGTGTGGTGAGCACTTTGAACCCCGAAGTGCTTCACAGAAGTTTATAACGCACAGCCGTAAAAATAAAAAATCTTTTTTTTTTTTGCAAAAATGATTTTTTTGCCCCAATATTTTATTTTTACAAGGGTAACAGGAGAAATTGGACCCCAAAAGTTGTTGTCCAATTTGTCCTGAGTACGCTGATACCCAATATGTGGGAGAAAACTACTGTATGGGTACACGTTGGGGCTCGGAAGAGAAGTAGTGACGTTTTGGATTGCAGACTTTGATGGAATGGTCTGGGGGCGTCATGTCGCATTTGGAGAGCCCCTGATGCGCCTAAACAGTGGAAATCCCCAACAAGTGACCCCATTTTGGAAAATAGACCCACAAGGAACTTATCTAGATGTGTGGTGAGCGCTATGAAGCCCCAAAGTGCTTCACAGAAGTTTATAATGTACAGCCGTAAAAACAAAAAAATAATTTTTTTTGTACAAAAATGATATTTTCGCCCCCAGTTTTTTATTTTCCCAAGGGTAACAGAAGAAATAGGACAAATTGCACAATAACTCTTGGGGTCCAGAGTACGCTGATACCCCATATGTGGGGATAAACTACTGTTTGGACGCATGGCAGAGCTGAGAAGTGAAGGAGCACCGTTTGACTTTTTCAACGCAGAATTGGCTGGAATTGAGATCAGACGCCATGTCACATTTGGAGAGCCCCTGATGTGCCTAAACAGCGGAAACCCCCCAATTCTAACTCCAACCCTAACCCCAACACACCCCTAACCCTAGTCCCAACCCTAACCACAAACCTAACCCTAACACACCCCTAATCCCAACCCTAACCCTAATCCTAACTTTAGCGCCAACCCTAACTTTAGCCGCAACCCTAACCCTAATGGGAAAATGGAAATAAATACTTTTTTTTAATTTTATTATTTTTCCCTTACTAAGGGGGTGATAAAGGGGGGTTTGATTTACTATTTATAGCGGGTTTTTATGATTGGCAGCTGTCAAGCTAAAAGACGCTTTTTATTGCAAAAATAGTTTTTGCATCATCACATTTTGAGAGCTATAATTTTTGCATATTTTGGCCCACAGAGTCATGTGAGGTCTTATTTTTTGCAGGACGAGTTGACGTTTTTATTGGTACCATATTTGAGCACGTGACGTTTTTTGATCGCTTTTTATTTCGATTTTTGGGAGGTTAGAATGAACAAAAATCAGCAATTCATGAATTTCTTTTGGGGGAGGCGTTTATACCGTTCCGCGTGTGGTAAAATTGATAAAGCAGTTTTATTCTACGGGTCAGTACGATTATGGCGATACCTCATTTATATCATTTTTTCATGTTTTGGCGCTTTTATAGAATAAAAACAATTTTATATAAAAATAATTATTTTTGCATCGCTTTATTCTGCGAGCTATAACTTTTTTATTTTTTCGCTGATGATGCTGTATGATGGCTCGTTTTTTGCGGGACAAGATGACGTTTTCAGCAGTACCATGTTTTTTATATGGTCTTTTTGATCGCGTGTTATTCCACTTTTTGTTCGGCGGTATGATGATAAAGCATTGATTTTTTGCTTCGTTTTTATTTTTTTTTTTTTAAGGGGTTCACTAAAGGGGTTAACTAGTGGGACAATTTTATAGGGGGGGTCGTTACGGACGCGGCGATACCAAATATGTGTACTTTCATTGCTTTGTTTTTTTTATTTACAGGAAGAAGTGAATTTATTGGGGAATATATATATTTTTTTTTCATTTATTTTGGATTTTTTTTTAAAACATGTTTGTTTTTATTTTTTTAACTTTTTTACTTTGTCCCAGGGTGGGACATCACTGTATTTTATCAGATCGCTGGTGTGACAGTGTGCACAGCACTCTGTCACACCAGCGATCGCTCAGGCAGTGCAGCAGGCTTCTCAGTGCCTGCTCTCGGCAGGCACTGAGGTAGCCGCCTCCCTCCAGGACCCCGGCGCCATCTTGGATCTGGGTCCTGGGAGGGAGGAAGCCCTCAGAACAGCGCGATCACATCGCGCTGCTCTGAGGGTCTCAGGGGGGCGCGCAGGGAGCCCCCACCCTGCGCGATCCTCCCCTGTGCCCCCAGTACACCGCGATCATGTTTGATCGCGGTGTGCAAGGGGTTAATGTGCCGGGAGCGGTCCGTGACCGCTCCTGACACACAGTCATGGGTGTCAGCTGTGATAATTAGCTGACACCCGGCCGCGATCGGCTGCGCTCCCCCCGGGAGCGCGTCCGATCGCACGAGACGTACTATCCCGTCCATGGTCATACGGGCCCAGGTACCATGGACGGGATAGTACGTCCGATGGCAGTAAGGGGTTAAAATTAATCATTTTATTGTTTGAAAACTGTATTTTTTCCTGTTTTGAGCATAACAATCAGGGTGTCGGCTCTTCCCTATGTGGAGCAAGTTAGACATCTGTTGTTGTGTGCATGTGGAGGGAGCAGGAGACTTCTTGCCGGACACACAGCAGGGGAACAGCTGGCGTTACTGAACCCCACTAACACAGGAGCTTGTGTATTGGTCTGTGGACACGGCACTTCTGAGCAGCAACTGGCAGTGTTGTAGCCCAGGGAGTAGAGTTCAGGTGGTAGAAAGATGAACATAACAGGAGACATGGATACCGTTGCCAACCAGTTATTTAATCGGAAACCGGACAGGCAAATTCAGGCGAGATCCATGCCTTGTTCATTTTCAGAAAAGTAAGCCGGTCTACATTATCGGAGGATAGTCGCATGCGACGGTCTGTTAGTACACCACCTGCGGCACTAAAGACGTGCTCCGATAATACACTGGCAGCAGGGCAAGCCAGCACCTCCAATTCATACTGGCTAAGCTCTGGCCATTTATCCAGCTTAGAGACCCAAAACTTGAATGGGAGTACACTGAGAGGGCAAGACATGTAGTCTGTCACCATCTTACGGAAACGTTGCCTCCTGCTGACTGGAGCCGTCTGGGATGGTGTAGACATTTGTGGCGCTGACACAAAACTTCGCCACATTTGGGCCATACTGGTCTTGCCCTGTGCAGAGGCGCTGCTTCTGCTCCCTCTTGGTGCAGCGCTGTCTCCACTGCCTCGACGCACAGAGCTGCTTTGTAAAGCAGTAGCAGCAGCAGTACTCTCGGCTGGAATGGAGAACAGTATGGATTGCACCAGTGTGTCTTGGTACTCCCGCATTTTACGCTCCCGGTTCAACGGTGTGATGAGGCTTTGTAAGTTGTCCCGGTAGCGAGGGTCTAGGAGGGTGTACACCCAATAATCAGACGTGGTGAGAATGTGGGCGATGCGGCGGTCGTTTCTCAGGCACTGCAGCATGAAATCAACCATGTGCTGCAGACTCCCAACTGGCCAAGAAACGCTGTCCCCTGCAAGAGGCGTCATCTCTGCCTGCTCTGCATCACCCCACCCTCGCTCTACATACTGACTAGAGCATTGTGTACCTCCCTCTGGAGCGATGTCTTCCTCCTCCATTGACTCCTCCTCATCCTCCTCACAAAGTGACCCCTGCCTAGGCCTTTGTGAGGAACCACGTTGCGCTGATTGTCCAGAAGGTGATGGAATTTGTGACTCCTCATCCTCCACCTCTTCCAAAACCTCATCCCTTAGTGCTTGCAGTGTTTTTTGAAGCACGCAGATAAGGGGGACAGTCAGGCTGACTAGTGCATCATCTGCACTCGCCATCCGCGTTGAGTCATCAAACGCACGCAAAATGTGGCAGATGTCCTTCATAGAGGCCCACTCAGTAGTGGTGAAGTATGAACGGCGCAAATTGAGAGTTGATTGCGCCTGATGCAGCTGATACTCAATTACTGTCACGCTGTCTAGCAGATGTATAAATATATAATGTCAGTAATCTATCAAGTGGGACAACATTCTATATAACATATAAATAGGTAACATTAACATGTATATATAGCATAGTATTACCTGACATAATATCCTGTGGGTCAATACTGAATCCTTTTCACGCTGTCTCTGGCTAGAGGTGGACCGGGGTCTATGCTGACCCTAAACTGGGGTCCTGACTAGTCCCTCTACCTGGAGGTACTGTTAATGGTACAGAGGTCCAGGCCACCAGCGTAAACCCTGTCTCCTATAAATCCCTGACCACTGTAATCTAGTCCTTAGAAGGACCCTGATTACCACCACAGGGAATGGACAGGTAAAGGTTAACAAACAGTATAGACAAACGAGATAGACAGGGGATAAAGTAAATACTGTCTTGCATACAACATTAAAACACAGAGGGAACACCAAAGGTCTAGGAGATAAACTATAAGCAAGGTGAGGAGAAACAACAAAAGAGCTCTTAGCTTAAGTCTTCTCAGAACCGATCCTATCTGCAGTCTGTATGAATGCTTTCACCGGCATCTAACCAGCAGACTGGCAGCTATGTAAAGGAAGCTAATTAGAACATAATCAAAAGCAGCCGGGCGAGGCTGGACCTAGTCTTAGCAAAGAGCTAGGTAAAATTAACTCCCTCATTACCAAACACAAAGAAACAGCAACTCAGCTGCGAGAAGTCAGAATGTGCAATCGCGACAATCTTCGTGGCGATGCACCCATGACAGTACCCCCCCTTCTACGAGGGGCCTCCGGACCCTCAGGGCCAGGTCTGTCCGGGTAAGTCGTGTGGAAGGTCCGAACCAATCGATCTGCGTTAATCTCAGAAGCAGAGACCCATGTCCTCTCCTCAGGACCATATCCCTTCCAATGAACCAAATACTGAAGGGACCGGCGATTCAGACGTGAGTCAATGATCTTCAACACTTGAAATTCTAAGTTACCATTGACCACCACTGGAGGAGAGGTAGAAGTGACGGTATAACTGGCGCCACGTACCTCTTAAGCAACGATTTGTGGAATACATTATGGATTTTAAACGTAGGAGGGAGGTCCAGACGAAATGCCACAGGATTAATTATAGAACTGATCCTGTATGGACCGATGAACCTGGGACCCAGTTTCCAGGAGGGAACTTTGCGTTTTATATTCTTGGTAGACAACCACACCAGATCGTTCACACCTAGGTCCGGACCAGACACTCTCCTCCTATCAGACCTCCGCTTGAAACAGTTCCCCATAGCACTCAGACCATTCAGCACTCCTCTCCAAACTGAAGCAAGTGACGACGAGAATCGTTCCTCCTCAGGAACCCCAGATGGACGGGTATGTGGGGTCTTAGAGCGAGCACAAACTCCACAGGACGCGACAAAAGTTATTACCTCTTTATTTAAGTTAGGCCACCAAAACCGGCGAGAAAGGAGATCCACAGTTGCTTTACTCCCTGGATGTCCTGCTAAAGCAGAACTATGATGTGCCTCGATAACTTTTCGTCTTAACTGATTAGGAACAAACAGTTTCCCTGGAGGTCCTACAGGGGCGTCCCCCTGAGCCTCCAACACCTCCTCCTCAAGCTCAGAGCACACAGCCGACACCACCACTCCTTCCTGAAGGATAGGAACCGGGTCATCCGTCTTTCCGGCCCCTGGGAAACTACGAGATAAGGCATCAGGAAGCAATTTTATTGAGCAGTCATACGTGCGATGAGGAGGTAACTTTTGACACCCCTCCTCTGAGAACATCTCCCCAAAGTCCTCCAGAAAAGGAGGCAAAGTCCTAGGCACGACCGCACCGATGACCGTGTTCATGCAGTTATTCTTGCAAAATTCACCCCACTGGCTTATCTTTCTGGATTGCCAATCAATCATTGGGTTATGTTTAGCCAACCAGGGAAGTCCCAACACAATAGGAGTAGGAAGACCCTCCAACACATAACAAGACAACTGTTCTTTATGTATTGCCCCTACTTGAAGGTCTATGTTATGAACAGCTTGTACAAAGCTACCTTGACCGAGAGGTCTGGCGTCAATAGAAAGTATAGGGATCGGTTTGGCCAATACACTCAGTTGCATACCTTGCACCTGGGCAAACCGAGCGTCCACCATATTAGCCCCAGACCCACTATCAAGAAGAACAGAAATCCTCTCAACTCTCGCACCAACCACCACCTCCGCAGGCACGAGAAATTGAGACGGACCTGGGGACGAAATACCTACTCCCAGGTTGTCGTCCACCACACAACCTGGGATTAACAGTTTTTCGGTGACTTTTTTGCTCAATGAGGCACGGGAGGGACACCCCCCAACAAAATGTCCCTCTCTCCCGCAGAAGAAACACCTTCTTGTCTTGCGGCGCACCGCCGATTCCCTCCTACAAAATGATGTCCCACCCAACTGCATAGGTTCCTCAGAACAGACCAGGGGAACCTCCATATAAGGGACTTTAGTAGTGGGTGGAGTAATAACAGGGGGCGGAGTTACCTCGCACCTCCCCCGAAGCCGTCTATCAATACGAATAGCAAGGGCCATAGCAGCCTCCAGTGACGGAGGAGAATCATACTGAGCCAAAACATCTTTTAATTTGTCAGACAACCCTTGACAAAACTGGCTCCTAAGAGCTGGGTCATTCCACTGAGTATCTGTGGCCCATCTACGGAACTCAGAAGAAAATTCCTCCACCGGATGATCTCCCTGCTGTATCCTACGTAACTTCGTTTCAGCAAGGGAGACCCGATCCGGGTCATCATACACCAGCCCCAGGGCAGCAAAAAATCGATCTACTGACTGGAGGGCCGGGGAGCCCGGAGGAAGAGAGAACGCCCAGGATTGAGGGTCCCCTTGTAAGAGCGAGATGACAATTCCCACCCTCTGCTCCTCACTCCCCGATGACCGAGGCCGTAGCCGAAAGTACAATTTACATGCCTCCCGGAAGGTAAAAAATTTGTCCCGCCCACCAGTGAACCTGTCCGGGAGAGCAACCTTAGGTTCAGATCTGGTTTGCTCCGGGGGGACAAAACCTTGGACTTAATGTCCGTAAACTCCATGGACAATTTCTGCAACTGCAGGGCAAGCTGGGCTACTGGATCCATGGTAGCTGGGGAGAATCCTTAGTTTTAGGGCCGGTGAAAATGTCACGCTGTCTAGCAGATGTATAAATATATAATGTCAGTAATCTATCAAGTGGGACAACATTCTATATAACATATAAATAGGTAACATTAACATGTATATATAGCATAGTATTACCTGACATAATATCCTGTGGGTCAATACTGAATCCTTTTCACGCTGTCTCTGGCTAGAGGTGGACCGGGGTCTATGCTGACCCTAAACTGGGGTCCTGACTAGTCCCTCTACCTGGAGGTACTGTTAATGGTACAGAGGTCCAGGCCACCAGCGTAAACCCTGTCTCCTATAAATCCCTGACCACTGTAATCTAGTCCTTAGAAGGACCCTGATTACCACCACAGGGAATGGACAGGTAAAGGTTAACAAACAGTATAGACAAACGAGACAGACAGGGGATAAAGTAAATACTGTCTTGCATACAACATTAAAACACAGAGGGAACACCAAAGGTCTAGGAGATAAACTATAAGCAAGGTGAGGAGAAACAACAAAAGAGCTCTTAGCTTAAGTCTTCTCAGAACCGATCCTATCTGCAGTCTGTATGAATGCTTTCACCGGCATCTAACCAGCAGACTGGCAGCTATATAAAGGAAGCTAATTAGAACATAATCAAAAGCAGCCGGCGAGGCTGGACCTAGTCTTAGCAAAGAGCTAGGTAAAATTAACTCCCTCATTACCAAACACAAAGAAACAGCAACTCAGCTGCGAGAAGTCAGAATGTGCAATCGCGACAATCTTCGTGGCGATGCACCCATGACAATTACTGCTGGCTGCTGCTCACACAACCGCTCCAACATATGTAACGTGGAATTCCACCTGGTGGGTACGTCACATATGATGCGATGTTCCGGAAGGCGAAATCGGCGTTGCAGAGCTGCAATGCGCGATCTGGCCATGCTGGGACGAGCAAGTGAGCGCACTCTAGGCGGACTTTGTGCAGCAGTGCATCAAGATCCGGATAGTCCCTCAAAAAACTCTGCACGACCAAGTTGAGCACATGTGCCAGACATGGTATGTGAGTGAGGTTGCCTAGGCCCAGAGCTGCCACCAGATTTCGGCCATTGTCACACACTACCAAGCCTGGCTGGAGATTCGCTGGCACAAACCACACGTCGCTCTCCTGCTTGATGGCATTCCAGAGCTCCTGAGCTGTGTGGCTTCGATTCCCCATTGAAATTAATTTCAGGACGGCCTGTTGACGTTTTGCCACGGCTGTGCTCATATCGGTCGTAAAAGGTAAGCGTTCACGGGTCCATGTGGAGGTAGACCGTGACGGCTCCTGCAGCGATGATTCTGAGGAACTGGAGTAGGAGGAGGAGTCAATGTGTACAGACTGGATTCCTGCAATCCTTGGAGTTGGCAGAACACATACAGCGCCACTCGCAAGATCTGTACCCGGCTCCACAACATTGACCCAATGGGCAGTTAGGGAAAGGTATCGTCCCTGGCCATGGGTACTGGTCCACGCATCGGTGGTCAGGTGGACCTTGCTACTGACGGAGTTTAGCAGCGCATGTTTAATTTTTCCCTCAACATGCTTTTGCAGGCCAGGGACGGCTTGCCTGCTGAAATAAAAGTGGCTGGGCACATTGTATTGTGGGACTGCCAATGCCATTAAGTTACGGAAACTGTCAGTCTCCACCAGCCTGAATGACAGCATTTCACGGGACAGGAGTTTTGCAATGCCAGCATTCAGAGCCTGTGCTCGGGGATGGTTTGCCGAGTAGGGCCGTCTTTTCTCCCATGCCTGTGCTACCGATGGCTGTACAGTGGTCTGGGAGTGTGAGGATGACAGGGAACTTGCTGCTGTGGGTGGAATTACACTGGGTCTCTGTACAACAGTGACAGAGGTTCTTCCATGGCGATCCTGTGAGGAAGCCGAAACAGCTGTGTGTGAGCTGGAGGAAGAGGCTCCAACACGAGCTGAAGATGTAGGTGCTGCTGTAGGTTGGCCTACGTCTCCAGTGTGTCTTTGTAACTCCACCACGTGCTTGGTCCGCACATGTTTCCACATATTAGTGGTATTGAGATTACTGGCACTTTTACCTCTTTTGACTTTTTGATTACACAGCTTGCATTTGACATAGCAAATGTCATCTGCAAGTGTGTCAAAAAAGGACCAAGCAGTGCAAGTCCTGGAGCGCCCGTTTTTGCTTTTGGAAGAGAACTGCTCCGAACGGGTGCCAAAGTGGAGGCTACAGGCAACCGAGTCTGCAGCCTACCTCTCCCTCCTGTTTGGACCGTTGGGGGAATCTCTTCCTCAGAGCTGCTCCCACCACCTTCCTGTTCCTCACGCCATGTTGGGTCAAGGACCTCATCATCTCCACTACCCTCTTCCAACACCTGCTGCTGTTGGTGGTCTGGCCAGCACCATGCGAAAAAGAAACTGGCACCTGAGTCTCATCATCATCAGATGCGTTCTGCGGTGTGCTGACCATCGGCACTGGCTCACCTGCCTCTTCAGATTCAGAGAGACAAAGCTGTTGCGCATCACTGCATACTCCCTCTTCTTCACATTCTAGAATGCTGCTTGGCTGGCCCCCTCTTTCCAAGCCAACAGATTCAGAGAACAGAAGTAGAGACTCAGCTGGCTCCTGTACAGAGCTCTCTGACTGCCTGGGCAATTTGGCAGGCGGTGAAGAGACAGATGGTTGCTCAACAGTGCTCTGGTCCTGAGAGGAGGTGGAAGCAATTGAAGTCGATGCGTTGGCTGCCATCCAACCGACAACGGCTTCAATTTGTTCTTCCCGTAGCAGGGGGGTACGCCGAGCTCTTACAAAACTGCGCATAAAGGAACGCTCACGGGGAAAACTGGTGGATTCTGTGTCACTGGGGGCGGCAGCAGCCACAGAATCCCCACGTCCTCTCCCTGCTGAAACTCCACGCCCAAGACCACGTGCCTTACTCCCTGCCTTCTTCATCTTGGTAGATTGCTAAAGATAGGCAGAAAAGTACTAAGGCCTGAATGTGCTTATTCCTGAACAGCTGCTAACAGGTATAAGAAACACATAGTTTACAAAGTGTGGACTACACTTTAATATCAGCTAATGTGGCCTATCAAGTGTCAAGTGTAGTGTTTGCTGAACTTTATTAACTTTTCCCTTTTTTTCAACCTAAAACCAAAGGTTGTGATTCAGACAAAAAACAATGTACAATGGATAGTATCACTCACAAATTTTTTTTTAGCTAATACAATGCACGAAACTAGAATGCAATAGCTAAGGCACAAAAAAAAAGGGGGTAATACTAATCTGTCTGTTCCTGCAGGCCGCAAACAAGCAAAAAGTCTCCTTTATGTACTTCTATAGTGTTTGCAACCAAGGTATTGGATACGGATGGAAGAGCGTCACACTAATAGATTTGAGTTTTTTGAAATAGAATGGAGCAGCACCAATTAGCCAAAAATGTAAAGGATGAGGCAGTGACACACGCTCAGCAGACTCCAACCAGCAGTGGTTGAAGAACTAATGTTATGTTACGGTAGCTGAGGAGTGCAGGTAAAAAAAGAAATACACCAGAGCAGTTGGAATCTATGAGATTGCAGTAACCTGACTAACCACCGCAACTAGAGGCAGTCGTGGAGCGTTCCTACGTTGGTCCTAGACGCCTCATCACAGCCTGAGAAACTAACTACACCTAAAGATAGAAATAGGAAAGCTATCTGCCCCGGAGCAGAACCCCAAAGATAATAGAAAGCCCCCAAACATGTAATGGCGGTTAGACAAGAGGAAATACTGACACAGAAAGAAAATAGTATGAGCAAACGCTGGGGCCCAAACTATCTAAATAGAAAAGGATAGGAAGGGTACTTACTGCAATCTCAGAAAACCCTGAAAAAACACCAACTCTACTAATTTCAAAATCACCTGAGATCACACGACCTCTACCACCTAAATTAGTTCTCTGGTGTAACAAAAACAAAACAGCAGCCACTGAAAAAAAACTGGAAAAAGCAAAAGTACAAAACACAGTGGCTGGACTAAACTGAGAGGGCAAAAGCCCCCGGAGGGGACCCTGAAGGCCCCCACAGAAGTGCAGGACAAAATGCAAAAATATAGCAAAAACACAAAATAAGAAATTGTCTTATCTGATAGCAGGAGATGCAGACACGACACAGCAGGCTACAAGGGAAACTGGAAAGAAGGATTCAGACCAGAACAATTGATCACCGGCAACCCTGATGGGAAAATGACTCCCTTACATAAGACCAATCAGTAACACCTGATTCCCAGTCCTCACAATCCTCACTAGTACCGCTTGTAACCACCAGAGGGAGCCTCTGCTCAGAACTCATCTCAAACCCATTCACAACAGTACCCCCCCCTTGAGGAGGGGTCACCGAACCCTCATTTGAGCAACCAGGTCGGTCAGGATGAGTTCTATGATACGCACGGATAAGTCTCCTAGCATGGATGTCCGAAGCAAACACCCAAGAATTGTCTTCCTGACCATAACCTCTCCATTTAACCAAATACTGGAGTCTTCGTCTAGAAAAACGAGAATCCAATATTTTCTCAACCACATACTCCAGATTGCCCTCAACCAAAACAGGGTCAGGAGGCACAGCAGCAGGAACCACTGGCTCAACAAACCTCTTCAACAAGGACTTGTGGAACACGTTATGGATCTTAAATGTCCCTGGAAGAAGCAAACGAAAAGAAACAGGATTAATAATCTCCATGATCTTATAAGGTCCAATGAACCTAGGCTTAAATTTAGGAGATGCTACTCTCATAGGAATATTCTTTGAGGACAACCAGACCAAGTCCCCCACTTTAAAACGAGGACCATCAGTCCTATGCCGGTTAGCAAACCGCTGGGCCTTCTCCTGAGAGAGGGACAACCTCTCCACTACCTGGTCCCAAATCTGCTGCATACGCTCAACAACAGAGTCAACACCTGGACAGACAGAAGCCTCCGTCTGTCCTGAAGAAAATCGAGGGTGAAACCCAGAATTACAGAAAAACGGAGACATCAAAGTGGCAGAGCTAGCCCTATTATTAAGAGCAAACTCAGCCAAAGGCAAAAAGAGAACCCAGTCATCCTGATCAGCAGACACAAAGCATCTTAGATAAGTCTCCAATGTCTGGTTTGTTCTCTCAGTTTGACCATTGGTCTGAGGATGAAATGCCGAGGAGAAAGACAATTGAACACCCAGTTTAGAACAAAAAGTCCTCCAAAATCTGGAAACAAACTGGACTCCTCTGTCAGACACAATGTTCTCAGGAATGCCGTGTAAACGAACCACGTGCTGAAGGAACAACGGCACCAATTCAGAGGAGGAAGGCAACTTAGGTAATGGCACAAGATGTATCATCTTGGAAAACCTATCACAAATTACCCAGATGGTGGTCATTCCCTGAGAAACAGGAAGATCGGAAATGAAATCCATAGAGATATGGGTCCATGGTCTCTTGGGCACAGGCAATAGCATCAACAAACCACTAGAGCGAGAGCAAGGCTTGGAGCGAGAGCAAGTCCCGCAGGACTGCACAAATTCCCTGACATCGCGAGACAAGGTAGGCCACCAAAAGGACCGACTAACCAAGTCTCTGGTACCAAAAATTCCGGGATGCCCAGCCAATGCGGAACAATGAATCTCAGACATCACACTCTTTTTCCATTGGTCCGGGACAAACAATTTTCCAACAGGGCAGCGCTCGGGCCTATCCTCCTGACACCCCTCCAGAGCAAGTCTCAAATTGGGCGAGATGGCGGAAAGAACTACACCCTCCTTCAAAATAACAGAGGGATCAGATAGCTCAGGAGAGTCCGCAAGGAAACTCCTCGAGAGGGAATCCGCCTTAACATTCTTAGTGCCAGGAAGAAAGGAAACCACAAAATTAAAACGTGTGAAAAACAAGGCCCACCTGGCCTGTCTAGGATTGAGTCGCTTGGCAGATTCCAGATAGACCAGATTCTTATGGTCCGTAAGGACCACCACCTGATGTTTGGCTCCCTCCAGCCAATGTCTCCACTCTTCAAAAGCCCACTTCATGGCCAATAACTCCCGATTACCCACGTCATAATTACGTTCAGTAGAGAAAATTTTCGAGAGAAAAAGGCACAAGGGTTACTTTTAGAGGTCTCTGGATCTTTTTGGGACAAAACGGCACCTGCCCCAATTTCAGAGGCATCAACCTCCACCTGAAATGGCAGAGAAACATCAGGCTGCCGTAGAACAGGAGCAGAAGTGAATCTCTGCTTAAGTTCCTGAAACGCAGAGACTGCCTCAGGAGGCCAATTCACCACATCAGAACCCTTTCTGGTCAAATCAGTTAATGGTTTAACAATAACCGAGAAATTACCAATAAATTTACGATAAAAATTGGCAAAACCCAAAAATCTCTGAAGAGCCTTTAATGAAGTAGGTTGGACCCAATCACAGATGGCCTGAACCTTGACCGGGTCCATTTCAATAACAGATGGGGACAAAATGAATCCCAGAAATGAGATCTTCTGTACGCCAAAAAGACACTTTGATCCCTTCACATACAGAGCATTCTCTCTCAAAATCTGGAATACAGTTCGAACATGTTTCACATGAGAGTCCCAGTCATTAGAAAAAATCAAGATATCATCCAAATAAACAATCAGAAACTTGTCCACAAAATCCCTGAAAATGTCATTCATGAAGGACTGGAAGACGGAAGGAGCATTAGTGAGCCCAAAGGGCATCACAAGGTACTCAAAATGCCCTTCAGGGGTGTTAAATGCCGTCTTCCATTCATCCCCGTGCTTAATGCGAATAAGGTTATACGCCCCCCTGAGGTCAAGCTTGGTAAACCAAGTAGCGTTTTTCACCCTGGAAAACAGGTCAGAAATCAAGGGTAACGGGTATTGATATTTCACAGTAATATTGTTCAAGAGACGATAATCAATACACGGCCTTAATGAACCATCTTTTTTGGCCACAAAGAAAAAACCGGCACCTAAGGGTGAAGAGGATGGTCTGATATGACCCTTCTCCAATGATTCCTTGATATAAGACCGCATAGCGTCATGTTCAGGTACAGACAAGTTAAAAAGGCGACCTTTAGGGAATTTACTACCTGGCACTAATTCAATAGCGCAGTCATAGCTCCTATGGGGAGGTAAGGATGCAGATTTACTTTCGCTAAACACATCAGAAAAATCAAACAAAAAGTCAGGAACATCCTCAGCCTGGGGGGAGGCAGAAAAAACAGGAGTGTTGGTATTAACACATTGGCAGCCCCAACTGGTTACAGACACAGATTTCCATTCCAAAACAGGATTATGAGACTGTAACCAAGGGAAACCCAGCACTATAATGTCATGCAGATTATATAGAACCAAAAATTTGCAGCACTCCTGGTGATCAGGTTCAACCCTCATTATCACCTGAGTAGAAAACTGGGGTTTATTCTCAGCCAAAGGGGTAGAATCGATCCCCAGTAAAGGAATAGACTTCTGTAGGGGTATCAAGGGAAACCCACAACGTTTAGCAAAATCATAATCCATCAGGTTAATAGCTGCTCCAGAATCAACTGAAAGCCTGAGCAGAAAATGAGGACAGAGAGCATATCAGAGTGACAGTTAACAAAAACTTAGTCTGAACACTACCCAAGACAACCGAGCGTGCAAAACGTCTTCCCCGCTTAGGGCAGACTGAAATAGCATGAGAGGCATCACCACAGTAGAAACATAACCCATTGCGCTTTCGAAACTCATGACGCTGTGCCCCAGACACCACTCCATCACACTGCATGGGCTCAGCAGCTGGCTCACAAGGCAACACCACTCCACGCATACTTCTCCGCTCACGCAAACGTCTGTCAATTTGAATCGCTAATGACATAGAATCATTGAGACCAGAGGGGACAGGGAATCCCACCATAACATCCTTTACATTATCCGACAGACCCTTCCGGAAAAGGGCCGCCAAAGCGTCGTCATTCCACTTGGTCAGGACTGCCCACCTACGGAATCTCTGACAGTATAACTCAGCGTCATCAAGCCCCTGATTTAATGCCAACAAGGCTTTTTCAGCTTGATCAGTGACATTAGGCTCATCGTACAATAACCCCAAAGCCTGAAAAAACGCATCAACATCACTCAAAACAGGATCCCCAGGTATCAGGGAAAAAGCCCAATCCTGAGGATCGCCGCGCAGGAGAGAGATGATAATTTGAACCTGCTGCGCTGCGTTTCCTGAGGACTTAGATTTTAAGGCAAGAAACAATTTACAATTATTTTTGAAATTCTGAAACTTAGCTCGATCCCCTAAAAACAAATCTGGCATGGGGATCCTAGGTTCCACAACAGGCAACCTAGCAAGATATGCAGCAATACTCTGAACCTCAGTGGCAAGCTGATCCACACGGCCAGACAACTGTGCAAACTCCATTGGGAGAAAAGATCCTCCCCAGCACCCAGAGATACAGAGGGAAAAAAAAAAAAAATGCAACAAACAGAAAAATATCTCTGACAACTTTTCTTCCTTCAAAATATTTTTCCCTTCTGTGAGTACCATACAATTTTTATGGCCGGTGATACTGTTATGTTACGGTAGCTGAGGAGTGCAGGTAAAAAAAGAAATACACCAGAGCAGTTGGAATCTATGAGATTGCAGTACCCTGACTAACCACCGCGACTAGAGGCAGTCGTGGAGCGTTCCTACGTTGGTCCTAGACGCCTCGTCACAGCCTGAGAAACTAACTACACCTAAAGATAGAAATAGGAAAGCTATCTGCCCCGGAGCAGAACCCCAAAGATAATAGAAAGCCCCCAAACATGTAATGGCGGTTAGACAAGAGGAAATACTGACACAGAAAGAAAATAATATGAGCAAACGCTGGGCCCAAACTATCTAAATAGAAAAGGATAGGAAGGGTACTTACTGCAATCTCAGAAAACCCTGAAAAAACACCAACTCTACTAATTTCAAAATCACCTGAGATCACACGACCTCTACCACCTAAATTAGTTCTCTGGTGTAACAAAAACAAAACAGCAGCCACTGAAAAAAAACTGGAAAAAGCAAAAGTACAAAACACAGTGGCTGGACTAAACTGAGAGGGCAAAAGCCCCCGGAGGGGACCCTGAAGGCCCCCACAGAAGTGCAGGACAAAATGCAAAAATATAGCAAAAACACAAAATAAGAAATTGTCTTATCAGATAGCAGGAGATGCAGACACGACACAGCAGGCTACAAGGGAAACTGGAAAGAAGGATTCAGACCAGAACAATTGATCACCGGCAACCCTGATGGGAAAATGACTCCCTTACATAAGACCAATCAGTAACACCTGATTCCCAGTCCTCACAATCCTCACTAGTACCGCTTGTAACCACCAGAGGGAGCCTCTGCTCAGAACTCATCTCAAAGCCATTCACAACAACTAACTTGAGCGTGATCTGCACTCAAAAAAAGAGACCTCACAGACTGCCATGAACACTGCAGACAACTGTTCACTAGCTCTGAAAGGCTCCTTTATGTACTTCTATTGTGTTTGCAACCAATGTATTGGATACGGATGGAAGCGCGTCAAACTAATAGATTTGAGTGTTTTGAATTAGAATCGAGCAGCACCAATTAGCCAAAAATGTAAAGGATGAGGCAGTGACACACGCTCAGCAGACTCCAACCAGCAGTGGTTGAAGATCTAACTTGAGCGTGATCTGCACTCAAAAAAAGAGACCTCACAGACTGCCGTGAACACTGCAGACAACTGTTCACTAGCTCTGAAAGGCTCCTTTATGTACTTCTATTGTGTTTGCAACCAATGTATTGGATACGGATGGAAGCGCGTCACAGTAATAGATTTGAGTTTTTTTAAATAGAATGGAGCAGCACCAATTAGCTAAAAATGTAAAGGATGAGGCAGTGACACACGCTCAGCAGACTCCAACCAGCAGTGGTTGAAGAACTAACTTGAGCGTGATCTGCACTCAAAAAAAGAGACCTCACAGACTGCCGTGAACACTGCAGACAACTGTTCACTAGCTCTGAAAGGCTCCTTTATGTACTTCTATTGTGTTTGCAACCAATGTATTGGATACGGATGAAAGCGCGTCACACTAATAGATTTGAGTTTTTTTAAATAGAATGGAGCAGCACCAATTAGCCAAAAATTAAAAGGATGAGGCAGTGACACACGCTTAGCAGACTCCAACCAGCAGTGGTTGAAGAACTAACTGGAGCGTGATCTGCACTCAAAAAAAGAGACCTCCCAGACAGCCGTGAACACTGCACACAACTGTTCACTAGCTCTGAAAGGCTCCGCTCTGTACTTCTATTAGTGTTTGCAACCAATGTATTGGATACGGATGGAAGCGCGTCACACTAATAGATGACTGTTAATTTAAATTGAATGGAGCAGCACCAATTCCACAAAAGAAAAAAAAAATGAGGCAGTGAGTGACACGTGCAGATGAATACAAACTGCGGTGGATGCAGACCAAACTGCAGCGTCACCTGCACTCACACACAGACCTTGCACAGAGCTGTGAAAACAGCACTGCAAGGCAAAAAGGAAGATTTACACAGCGGTTTCTCAAATAGCCTGCCTACAGAACAATTCACAAAAACGCAATCTCTAACTGTCCCTCAGAGTCAGAAGAGCAGCGTTCTGTCCCTAACTGAATTCACAGCACAGTGAAGCCAAAATGGCGGCGGCGCCTTTTATAGTGCATTCTGACATCATTTCAGCAGCCAATCACAGCCATGCCATTAGTTAACATGACCGCAGCATTACAGGATGTGCCCACACTTCTTAGGATTCCTCATTGGCTGAATAAAATCACACTGCTTCTCAAAGAATTATGGGAACTTCCGATTCCGGTATACGATATAGCAAAAGTATCGGAACTCAGTATCGGAATTCCGATACAGCGAATATCGGCCAATACCCGATACTTGTGGTGTCGGAATGCTCAACACTAGTCACAACATGTACAGGACTAAGGGCAAAGAGGAACATCTTTAAAGGTGCTGTCTTCATAGTTGACCCTGTCTTCATCAGGGTTTTCCCCTTTCAACTTTCTGCACACCACCAGCGTGTCCATGTTAAAAATTAATATAGTCAGCATTACTCACATTCCCTTGTTCCAGTGCTGGCTCTCTGACAGTGCTGCCAGTGATTGTCTGCAGACTATTGCTGTGAAGTCATGATTACAGCTCACATGACGGATGAAGCCATTAACTGGGCTTCGTGATAATAATGGTTTATATGGCAAAGGCCAACTGATTGGTTGCAGCAGTCATGTGCTGTAGTTATGATGTCAATGCTGCAGTCTGTAAATCACTGGGATCAGAGGTGGAGGACAATTGAAACCGTGGACATGCTGATCATGTGCAAAAATTTGAAACGGAAATGACAGCCTAATTTTTTTTTTTTTGTTTTTCACTCTCTACATAAGTTTTTTTCCCACTGACTTGTCTTTTTTAATGCAGTAGAAATTGCATTACGTTTTGCATTATTTAGGGGTAGATAGAAATTACTGAGTACCGTATTTTTCGGATTATAAGATGCCCTTTTTTTCCCCCAAAATTGGGGGGAAAATGGGGGTGAGTCTTATAATGCGGATATACCTTACAGGCCGCGGTGAAGCAGGGTCCCAGGGTCGCGGCTGGAGGAGGAAAGAGTGGAGCGTTGCTGCAGGCCACAGGCTGGGATGAGGGGGTTTTCCAATGTGCGGCGCGCCTCTGTGGGTGTGTCTGGTGCTACGGGAGTGTCCGGTGTCGCTGCCGGAGTGTCCTGCGGCAACGCTCCACTTTACTCTTACTTCCTCCAGCCGCTACCCTGGGACCTCGCTTCACTGCAGCCATCACCACTGGTAAGCAATAAGATGCATGGATTATAAGAAGCACCACCATTTTAGTAAAAAAAGTATTTTTCCTATTTTTCTCCTCAAAATTTGGGGTGCGTCTTATAATCCGAAAAATACGGTAATGTCAGACATTTGATACAAATTGTAAAAAAATAGCAACTTTCAAATTTGAAATGTTATACCTTTAAATCAGATAGTCACAAAATAGTTAAGAAATAACATTTCCCATATGTCTACCTTACATCAACACCATTTGTAAAATGTCCTTTTATTTCTTTAGGATCTTAGAAAGTTAAAAAATTTAGAGACAATTTTTCATTTTTTTCAAGGAAATTTGCAAAATTTATTTCATAGGAACGTGCTCGGTTTTCAAATGACTTTTAAAAATAGCACCCCTCAACATTCAAAACTGCTGTAGTTTATTAACCTTTCATTTACTTTTCAGGAATTAACGCAAAATGGAATAAAATTTTTTATTTTTGCCACTAAAAGGCCACTTCAACTGGTAGATTCAACAGGGTGTTAGTTATAGTGTACAACTGACATATGCTGAATTTTAACACATCAGAGGATGCTATTCTCTTATATCTCAGGTCAGTAAAAAGGCATTTGGTGGTCATTAAGCAGTTAAATTTCACCTCTCCACAGTGGAGATATCAGCAAAGTATTTGGCTTCTAATGAGTTGACTTTTTTTTAAGTCCAAATGGGTGTTATCAGAGTTTTCATTGGGTACCTGTACCTCTCCCTGTATGATGCTGACCAACCACAAAACGCAGGCAGCAGCTCTCAAAGGAAAGACGAATTCACCCCCACAGCTTAGAGCAGGTTCCTCTGTGTGGCCCAGCTACGCCAGGCACACATAATTCCAGGAAAATGCACAAGAAGGTAACCGTGAAGCTTGATATTCATTCACGTCACTCACATTTCCTAACACACCCACTAGGGGTATAAAAGGCAGTGACACGTAGCAATAGCCAGTCTGTTTCCTGTCTTCGGACAGATCAGTTCAGTGTTGAGTTCAGTTCAGTCTAGTCTTGGAGGAAGAGGAGTGCAGACTAGATCCTGACAGAGCAAGTTCATAAAGTGGAGTCTGGTTTGAGTGTAAGGAGTCACTCTAGCCCAGTCAGAACTGCAGGACCAGTACCTCAGGACAAGCTACCTGTATTCTTTGGAAGGAGGAAAGTAACCCTCGGAGCTACAGCGTGTACACAGTCGACAGAGTTCCTGTGCGCTGCTCTGGACAGGGTCTGAGGAAGGTGACTCTCAGAGCTACAGTATTTTACACAGTTGACAGAGTACCTGTGTGCTGCTCTGGACAGGGTCAGAGAAAGGAAAGAAAGAAGGGAAACAGAGGAGCTACAACAGTGAGTGTACTGAGAACTGTTCAGCGAGCTCTGGAGAAAAGCTGGCATTCACAACATCGCTACTTGTGCTTATGTTAAGAGCAAGAGCAGGACGCAAGGCACAGTGGAGAAAGATAGAGACTAGTGCATCAGGTACCGGATTACCCGCACTAATTCACCGGACACCGGGGTCCGAAGCGTTGCTAGTGCTTCACGCCTAGTAATAAGAAAACCGGAGGCTTTCTGGACTACAAGTCGCAGAAGGTAGCCCTAAGTGCTGATACGTAAACGGAGTCAGGGAGAATGGGGACTCTGAGTCAGTGCACGACAAAAGTAAGGACTTAGTTCTCTCATCATCTGATAGTCAGAGACATAAAAGGCTCTACCACAATGTCGGCCGGGCGTTGCAGCTATTGAACAAGCTGGAGATTAACAGAGTTAACTTGACTTCATGCAAGTTTGTACTCACCTACATACAAAGTTAAAGGAGGCCTCTAACCTGCTCAGCGGTTATCCTGAATGTGCATTCTCCACCCCGACCAGCTTCCCGGGACCTGCCTGAAACATTTACAAGTAAAGGTATGGAAAGAGATTGCCTTGTGTGAGACTGTTTCATTTACTACATCCTGCATCACCATAGACTTCCAGGGACCGGTCTCACCTGTGAGAGACCTACCATCTAGCTGCCCCATAACATCCCCTGTGAAGATCCATATAGCAGCGCTGGTCCAATTGATCAGATACCACGGGTGGCGTCACGAACTATCTAATCTACAATTCCCCTGTAAATATCCCCCATTGTATGAGCGCCCAGGGCCACGGACCGAGTCCTGCTGCCAGTGACAAATCCCATAGACTTTCATGGGCTCGGTGCCGAGTACCCCACAGCCCTGGTACTAAGTGCGACTCATTCTTTGGCGTCACGAACAGGATGCGAAACTTGCAAAAATTGTGAGTCCTGTGTTGCCTATATTGACTGTTTTATGCGAAAAAGACTGTTTGCTGTTTGTCACTTTTGGCGCCAAATACCGCCATTTTTGCGCCATATTCGCGCCCTGAGGCGCTGGTGAAGAAGGTGGGCGTGCATTCGTGGGCGTGTACCCCCCCTGTGGCGCGAAAGCTATGGCCGCCCTCTCAAAGTGTTATTACAACGTCCGCAATGGCCCCACTGCAAGGGAGATCCGCCTCCTCTTCATCTTCTATGCAAAAAGGAGGAAGCGCAAATCCCGCCTCCACGGAAGGGACCAGATTGTTCCTGATGAAAAACACAGTCTGGCCTGGAGAGAGATGGCAGAAGGACGGGATACGCTATGCGGAGGAGCAGTGGCAGGCAGGCCCTGTTCCTCTGAAGAGCCTCTGCCCGTGCCGGAGCCGTCCCCAGTACAGGACCTTCAGCAAACCATGCTGGAATTAAAGGAGGAGAATGCGGCGCTCAAAAGATTGATCCAGCGCCATGCAGACATGAAGGAGACCGAGGGACGCTGGCGTGCCCAGACACAGCGGCTGCTGTGGGACGCAGTGTTCTCTCCCACAGATATAACGCCATCACCTGCCTTTCCTAAGTCCCTACTGAAGAAGGCTGAAGGACAACCGGAGGCTGCCCCCAAAAGTGCAGTACCTGATCCCACCGATGGAGAGGTGGAGGAGAAGGCGGCTGAGGAGGCCCTGCCCGTACCGGAGTGCCAGCCAGGCCAGGAGGCCGCAGCAGATTGCAGTTCCCCGGTAGGAACACCGGAGGGGTCTCAACCATCACTGCCGGAAATCGACTGGGAGCAAATGGAGTACCTTGATGACATCACCTATGCTGCAAAAGTGGAGCATGAGGAGCTGTGTCGTGAGAAGGAGAGACAACGGCAGCAGGAGGAGAGAGAAATACAGCAGTTCCGTCAGCAGTACCTGGAAGAGTTCCTCGCCGACAAGGAGAGTGTTCGCCGTGATAAAGGTACACTCCGGGAACCGCGGCGTCAGGGGTGCGTAACGGACTTCAAACTCCGCAAGGGCTGGGGTTTTATCCGTGAGCCGGGCCTATATCCGGGAGTCTTTGTGAGTCGCCGGGATGTAGAGTCCCACCTGCCCATCGGTCATCCGGGAAGGGATCTGGTAAATGGGGACATCGTCAGTTACACTCGACACTGGGGTTTAAAGGGATGGTATGCCCTAAATGTCTCTATCGTCAGTGACCCCGTCCCCGACGCCGGTAACGTACACAATGCCGCAGCGTCCCAGTCCCGGGCTCCCACAGCACCAGACCGTGCACCAGCATCGCCCCCTGCGTACGCCTCTCTATCTACGTCACGTTCTGCATCGCAATCTGCGACCTGTCCTGAATCGCAAGTTACAGCGACACCTTCAACAACGCCACTTGCGTCCTACATGACAGAAGCACCCGGTGGGACCTTAGTAAGAATGAAACTGTGCGAAACCCCAAAACCCACATCGCAGGACAGGGGTATCCTGGTAAAGGGTACCCAAGGGCATCGTGTAATTTTTGTCCCCAGGGATGGAAAAATAAAGCACCTCAAGCAAAGATAAAAACAGTAGGAAACCCCGACAGGGGGTTTTTTTTCAAAAAAAAATGTAAAAAGTTTAAAGAAAAATTTTGCCATTTGCACTTTATTAAATATTTTAAGTTTTTTACATATTTTAAATAGAATACCCCGGGTGGGTACAGAGTTTAAAAAAAACTAAAGGGGTAAATTTGAAGAGATTGCAT
>JARQOD010004504.1:0-35999 GCA_033576555.1 Oophaga sylvatica
GGAGGGTAGCAGAAGGTAAAGACCAATCAATAACGGGACCACTATGGTGGAACCCGGAGGGCACAGAAGGAAAAGACCAATGGAAACCGGGACCACTGACGTTACGACCCCAGTAACACAGGGCAAGTTGACTGTGTAACGCAACTTCCGAGCAACAACTGGCGGGTTGGACCCAGGGTCAAGGAGGAGTTTAAATACTGACAAGTAATTTTCCTTGTTACCTGTCAATTTTAAAGCTTACTTCAAAAAAAAGGGAAAATAAACCTTTCTCCAAAGAGATGATTTATTTAAACAAACTAAAATAAATAAAAGAATGGACAAACTAAACACATCATTAACTTTAACAGCAAGCAAACCACAAAATAAATTAGTTAAGGAATCTCTATACGGTTGACATAAAACATACAAGTACATATTGAATCCATTAAGGGATAAGTAACAGTTGTACCCATTTTTTTTGTATAGACAAGAATGTCTGACTTCAAAACATCATCGCATACAATTATCTGTGAATTATAAAATGTTCCATTTGCTGAATAATGTCACTAAATATTTTTACAAAATTTACAATTTCCATCATTAATACCCAAATATGTGGCAATAATCATTTTTATTAACAAACATAACCTTTCAAAATATATCAAGTGAAAATTGATTTTGGCTGACTGTGCTGTCGACTTAACTGACAACAGATAGATAAGGTATATAAGATGAACTGCATAGCCACAGATGGTGAATGGCGAGTAAACTGTACCTCAATAAAGTGTGCGTCATACACATAATTTTTTTTATAAGCTTTATAAAAAAGGGTACTGGATGTATGCTTGTGCCTTTGTTTTGACCCACAGACGCCTTCCCTGAGATCATGGGTAGTGAACAGTTGTGTGCAGTGTTCACTGCAGTCTCTGCGGAATAACCACACTTAGACCTAAACTTTTCAGAGTTTCTTTATCAATCTACCAAGAGAAGAAGAGGGAGTAAGGCCGGGTCGTGGAGTTTTTCAGGAGAGGGATGGGGATCTGGGGGCTGCTGCCCCCCCAGTGACACAGCATCCCCGTTTTCCCGGAGCGTTCCTTTATGCGCACTTTTTGTAGGAGTCGGAGTACCCCCCGTGCGGGAAGAACAAATTGAAGCCGTTGTTGTTTGGATTCAGCCAATGCTCGACTTCAATTGCTTCCACCTCCTTCAGGACCCAGCCTGTTTGGGCAACCCATCTGCCCTTCACCGCCTGGCAAATTTGCCCAGGCAGTCAAGATTTGTACAGGAGGGCCACTGAGGTCTGCCTGTTCCAAATCTATTGGCTTGCAAACAGGGCCCACCAAGCACATTCTGTAATGGAAGAGGAGTTTGCAGTTCGCAACAGCGGTTCCTAATCGAAGAGGCGGGTGAGACAGGCCGATGGTCACCACCGCAGAAGCTCTGTTGAGATGAGACCCAGGTGCCAGTTTCTGTTACAGGGCGGCCAGACACCCAACAGCAGGTTTGGAAAAGGGTAGTGGAGAGAGAGGTCCAGATCCAACTGGCATGAGAACAGGAAGGTGGTGGGAGAGCTCGAAGAATAATAAAAATTTATTTATAAGCGCCATCATATTCCCAGCGCTTTACATTTAGCCGTTTCAGAACACAAGTCATAATAACAACGTTAACATACAATAATTTAACTAAATAACCCCCTCCGTGACAGCTTACAATGTACAATGAGATGGGGGAGATACAAAGTATAGGTTTTATATACAAGGTGCATTTACAATGATGTTCCAGCCATCTTAAGGATGAGGGATGGAGATAGTGAATGGGCTAGAGACACACACACACTTACACAGAATACATAGAATGACTTTGATTAGTGAATGTGATAGGCCGCTCTGAACAAATGGTGTTTTGGGGGAGCGCCTGAAACCATGCAATTGGGATAGTCCTAATTTCTTGGGTACACATTCCAGAGGATTTGGCGTAGAGCAGGGAAGTCTTGGAGTCGGAGTGTGAGGTACGTATTAGTGCAGAGGTTAGTCGAAAGTCGTTTGCAGAGCGCAGCAGTCGGTTAGGGCCGATAGATAGAAATGAGGGAGGAGATGTAGGAGGGGTGCCACTGTGGAGAGCTTTGTGGGTGAGAACCAGTACTTTGGTTGAAAGCTGGGAGAGGCCTAGAGAAATGGTTAGTGATAGAAGGAAGATAGAGGAAGACATTGCCCCAACGGTCCAAACAGGAGGGAGAGTTAGGCTGCAGACTCGTTGCCTGTAGCCTCCAGTTTGGCACCTGTTCGGAGCAGTTGTCTTCCAAAAGTCAAAAACGTGCGCTCCCAGGACTTGCACTGCGTGGTCCTTTTTTTCACACACTTGCACATGATATTTGCTATGTGAAATGCAAGCTGTGTAATTAAAAATTAAAAATAGCTAAAAGTGTCAGTCACCTCAATACCACAAAATGTGGAAACATGTGCGGACAAAGCACGTAGTTGAGTTACAAAGACACACAGAGATGTAGGCCAACCTACAGCAGCACCTACATCTTCAGGTTGTGTTGAAGCCTCTTCATCGAGCTCACACACAGCTGGTTATGCTTCCTCACAGGATCGCCATGGAAGAACCTCGGCCACTGTTGTCCAGAGACAAACTGTTATTCCACACACAGCAGCAAGTTTCCCTGTCATCCTCACACTCCCAGGCCACAAAACACCAATCGGTAGCACAGGCATGGGATAAAAGACGGCCATACTCCGCAAACCATGCACGAGCACAGGCTCTGATGCTGGCATTGCAAACTCCTGTCCCTTGAAATGCTGGATTCAGGCTGGTGGAGACAGACAGTTTTCCGTAACTGAATATCATTGTCAATCCCACAATACAATGTGCCAAGCCGATTTCATTTCAGCAAGGCAAGCGTCCTGTCTGCAAAAGCATGTTGAGGGAAAATTAAACATGCGCTACTAAAAGCCCTCAGTAGCAAGGTCCACCTGACACCGATGCGTGACCAGTACCCATTGTTATGATCTGCTACAACCAGTAAGGAAAGAAGGGAATTCTGTCCTACAATACAACTAGCTGAATCCTACGATGTAACGGGGAACTGATCTGCGACCAGACCCGCTAAAGTCCTCATCAGTGTGAACGAAGACCTAAGTTGCGAGGGAGTAATCCTACAAGATCTAGGGACTGTGAGAAAAGGTGACACCTCCTAACATAAATTGTAGCATGGAAATTAAACAGAAAAATAAATACTTTGTGTCCTAAAATCAAGCAAAACTGACAGATTAAGGCACCTAAGCACCCGGCTAGCTTAAACAGTAGAAATAATACATGAAGTCAAGCAAAGCCAGAAGGGCGGAGCCAGACTAAATGGGAAAAAAGTCATGTGACCAGCAAACTGAAACAAAAACCTAACAAGAGGGTTCTAACACCCTGGCCAGGGACAATACCTTTCCCTCATGCCCATTGGGTCAATGTTTTTGCAGCCGGGTACTGATCTTGCGAGTGGCGCTGTACGTGTTCTGCCAACTCCAAGGATTGCAGGAATCAAGTCTGTACACATTGATTCCTCCTCCTATTCCAGTTCCTCAGAATCACGTGCAGGAGCCGTCACGGTCTACCTTCCACATGGCCCCGTGAACGTTTACCTGTGCGACCGATATGAGCACAGCCGTGTCCAAATGTCAACAGGCCATCCTGAAATTAATTTCCATGGGGAATCTTAGCCACACAGCGCAGGAGCTCTGTAATGCCATAAAAGCAGGAGAGCGACGTGTGGTTTTTGGAAGAGAATCTACAGGCAGGCTTGGTAGTGTGTGACAATGGCCGAAATCTGGGTTCAGCTCTGGGCCTTGGCAACCTCACTCACATACCATGTCTGTATATGTGCTCAACTGGTCGTTGCAGAGTTTTTGAGGGACTATCCGGATCTTGATGCACTGCTGCACAAGGTCCGCCTAGAGTGCGCTCACTTGCGACGTTCCAGCATGGCCAGATCGCTGATTGCAGCTCTGCAACGCAGATTTCACCTCATGAACATCGCATCATATGTGACGTACCCACCAGGTGGAATTCCTCGTTACATATGTTGGAGCGGTTGTGTGAGCAGCAGCCAACAGTAATGGAGTATCAGCTGCATCAGGCGCAGTCAACTCGCAATTTGCGCCGTTCACACTTCACCACTACTGAGTGGGCCTCTTAATAAGAATAATAATATTATTTTATTTTATATAGCGCCATAATATTCCGCAGTGCTTTACAGTTTAAACAGTTTCAAAACACGAGTCATAAGTAACAACGTTAACAATACAATAATAAAAGCAAAATCAGCCCCCCCTGCTGGTGAAAGCTTACAATCTACAATGAGGTGTGGGAGATAAAAAGTACAGGTGTTTATATACAATGGTGTTTTTACAATGATGGTCCAGCCATTTTAAGGAAGTGAGGGAGGGCATGGAGATAGTGATGGGCTACACACACAGAATACACTTTAGAATGACTTTGATTAGGAATGTGATAGGCCACTGTGAACAAATGTGTTTTGAGGGAGCGCCTGAAACCATCCAAATTGCGGATAGTCCTAATTTCTTGGGGTAGAGCATTCCAAGGATTGGCGCAGCGCGGGTGAATCTTGGAGTTGGGAGTGGGAGGTACGGATTAGTGCAGAGGTTAGTCGAGGTCGTTTGCAGAGTGCAGCAGTCGGTTAGGCCGATAAATATAAATAAGGGAGGAGATGTAGGGGGGTGCTGCGCTGTGGAGAGCTTTGTTGGTGAGAACCAGTAATTAAATTGGATCCTATAATGAATGGGCAGCCACTGCCAGTGTAATGAGTGGCGAATAACTCTATGAAGGATATCTGCCACGTTTTGCGTGCGTTTGATGAGTCAACGCGGATGGCGAGTGCAGATGATGCACTAGTCAGCCTGACTGTCCCCCTTATCTGCCTGCTTCAAAAAACACTGCAAGCACTAAGGCATGAGGTTTTGGAAGAGGTGGAGGATGAGGAGTCACAAATTCCATCACCTTCTGGACAGTCAGCGCAACGTGGTTCCTCACAAAGGGCTGGAGGATTTCAAAGTACCATGCTGTATCAAAATTGAACCTCCAGAGTCGCTGTCTATATTTTCATAACCATTACAAACTTTTAATGTATTTACAAAGCACATAATGTACATTTTTTGTCTATCCTTTTGTAATGCTATTGTGTTTCCATAAACTGATGTTACAGAATTATGATACAAAGTTTTTAAATTTTGAGTTTTAAATTTGTAAATTTATATGTATTTGAAGGACTTTGTGAGGAGGATGAGGAGAGTCAATGGAGGAGGAAGACATCGCTCCAGAGGGGGGTAGACAATGCTCTAGTCATATGTAGACCAAGGGTGGGGTGATGCACAGCAGGCGGAGATGACGCCCTCTTGCAGGGGACAACGTTTCTTGGCCAGTTGGGGGTCTGCAGCACATGGTTGATTTCCCTGCTGCAGTGGCTGAGAAACGACCGCCGCATCGAACACATTCACACCACGTCTGATTATTGGGTGTACACCCTCCTAGACCCTCGCTACCGGGGACAACTTACAAAGCCTCATCACACCGTTGAACCGGGAGCGTAAAATGCGGAAGTACCAAGACACACTGTGCAATCCATAATGTTCTCCATTCCAGCCGAGAGCACTGCTGCTGCTACTGATTTACAAAGCAGCTCTGTGCGTCGAGGCAGTGGAGACAGCTCTGCAACAAGAGGGAGCCAAAGCAGCGCCTCTGCACAGGGCAAGAACATATGTTCCAAATGTGTCGAAGTTTTGTGGCAGCGCCACCAATGTCTACACCATCCGAGACGGCTCCAGTCAGCAGGAGGCAACGTTTCCGTAAGATGGTTACAGACTACATTCTTGCCTCCAGTGTACTCTCAGATGGCTCTTCCCCATTCAAGTTTTGTGTTCTAAGCTGGATACATGGCCAGAGCTTAGCCAGTATGCATTGGAGGTGCTGGCTTGATCTGCTGCCATGTATTATCGGAGCGCGTCTTTACTGCTGCAGGTGGTGTACTAACAGACCGTTGCATGCGACTATCCTACGATAATGTAGAACGGCTTACTTTTCTGAAATGAAAATAGGCATGGATCTCGCCTGAATTGCCTGTCCGGTTTCTGATTAACTAACTGGTTGGCAACGTTTTTCCCTGTCTCCTGTTATGTTCATCTTTCTACCACCTGAGCTATACCCTGGGCTACAACACGCCAGGTTGCTGCTCAGAAGTGTCGTGTCCACAAGACCAATACACAAGCTATAGTGATAGTGGGTTCAGTAACGCCTGCTGTTCCCCTGCTGTGTGTCCGGCAAAAATTAAATGCTACCTAGCTCACATGTTTAAAAAACATGGACATGTTAAAGTGGCTAGTGCTACACATAGATATCAGGCTACACCCTTATTTCTAAGGGTGTAAAAAGTGAAACGTCAAATTTAAAACCATTCAATGATTAGTGTTGGGAACAAATCTGTAACTAAATAATTGGACATATTATGCAGATATCCACATGTCTAACACAAATGCTAACACAAAAGCATACTTATGCTATAGGGGACTGATGTGAACCTTCTCACTCCATAACTTTGACCAATCCAACTCACATCATGCCTCAAATGCTGCAATGTTGGAAGTGCATAATGTGGGTTGAACTTTGACAACAGCTGCAGTGCGAAGGTTATCCTTCTGTGTTCTTGGCTTTTAAATAAAAGCATACAAGTAAATATAATAATACATTGTTGATTAAGGGACATGATGTACACCTGTAATATTGTGCAAACAATGGATGTAGGACTATTCCTCTTCAACATTACTTATATTTGTGTCATTTGAAAAAATACATATTTTAGTTAAAAATTAAAAACCCATGTTCAGTAGCTGTGAAAGGCCCGTTTGTGTACTTCTATATTGTTTGCAACCAATGTATTGTATACGGATGGAAGCGCGTCACACTAATAGATTAGATTTATTTTAAATGGAATGTAGCAGAACCAATTGGAGATAAATGAAAAGGATGAGCCACTGAGACACGCTCAGCAGAGTACAAGCAGCAGTGCTTGAACAAGTAACTGGAGCGTGATCTGCACTCAAAAAAGTAAAAAACACAGACTGAAGTGAACACTGAAACACAACTGTCCACAATCTGTGAAAAGCTCCTTTCTGTACTTCTATAGTGTTTGCAACCAATGTATTGTATACGGATGGAAGCGCGTCACACTAATAGATTAGATTTATTTTAAATGGAATGTAGCAGAACCAATTGGAGATAAATGAAAAGGATGAGCCACTGAGACACGCTCAGCAGAGTACAAGCAGCAGTGCTTGAACAAGTAACTGGAGTGTGATCTGCACTCAAAAAAGTAAAAAACACAGACTGAAGTGAACACTGAAACACAACTGTCCACAATCTGTGAAAAGCTCCTTTCTGTACTTCTATAGTGTTTGCAACCAATGTATTGTATACGGATGGAAGCGCGTGACACTAATAGATTAGATTTATTTTAAATGGAATGTAGCAGAACCAATTGGAGATAAATGAAAAGGATGAGCCACTGAGACACGCTCAGCAGAGTACAAGCAGCAGTGCTTGAACAAGTAACTGGAGCGTGATCTGCACTCAAAAAAGTAAAAAACACAGACTGAAGTGAACACTGAAACACAACTGTCCACAATCTGTGAAAAGCTCCTTTCTGTACTTCTATAGTGTTTGCAACCAATGTATTGTATACGGATGGAAGCGCGTGACACTAATAGATTAGATTTATTTTAAATGGAATGTAGCAGAACCAATTGGAGATAAATGAAAAGGATGAGCCACTGAGACACGCTCAGCAGAGTACAAGCAGCAGTGCTTGAACAAGTAACTGGAGCGTGATCTGCACTCAAAAAAGTAAAAAACACAGACTGAAGTGAACACTGAAACACAACTGTCCACAATCTGTGAAAAGCTCCTTTCTGTACTTCTATAGTGTTTGCAACCAATGTATTGTATACGGATGGAAGCACGTCACACTAATAGATTTGATTTTTTTCTAATATAATGGAGCTGCACCAATTCCACTAAATAAAATTAAAAAAAAAAATAAAAAAGTGACACGTGCAGATGCCTACAAACAGCGGTGGATGCAGAGCAAACTGCAGCGTCACCTGCACTGTCACACACACACCTTGCACAGAGCTGTTAAAACAACACTGGCAAAATGAAGCTTTACACAGCGGTTGGTAAACTAGCCTGCCTCAAGCACAGTAGTACACAAAATCGCAATATCTAACTGTCCCTCAGAGTCAGCACAGCAGCGTTCTGTCCCTAACTGAGTTCACAGCACAGTGACGCTAAAATGGCTGCGGCGCCTTTTATAGTGCATTCTGACATCATTTCAGCAGCCAATCACAGCCATGCCATTAGTTAAGATGACCGCATCATTACAGGATGTGCCCACACTTCGTAGGATTCCTCATTGGCTGACTAAAATCACATTGCCTCTCAAAGAATTATGGGAACTTCCGATTCCGGTATACGATATTGAAAAAGTATCGGAATTAAGTATCGGAATTCCGATAACGCGAATATCGGCCGATACCCGATACTTGCGGTATCGGAATGCTCAACACTACTCACAACAGATCTAGATAAGTTCCTTAGGGGGTCTAGTTTCCAAAATGGGTCACATGTTGGGGGTTTCCACTGTTTAGGCACATTAGGAGATCTCGAAACGCGACATGGCGTCCAATCTAAATTCCTGTCAATTTTGGTTTGAAAAAGTCAAACGGCGCTCCTTCCCTTACGAGCCCTGCCGTGCGCCCAGACAGTGGTTTTCCCCACATATGGGGTATAGGCGTACTCAGAAAACAACTTTTTCTGTCCATTTTTCTCCTTTTACCCTTGTTAAAATAAAAAAAATTGTTCGTGAAAGATCATTTTTGTGACTAAAAAGTTAAATGTTCATTTTTTCCTTCCAAGTTGCTTCAGCTCCTGTGAAGCACCTGAAGGGTTAATAAACTTCTTGAATGTGGCTTTGAGTACCTTGAGGGATGCAGTTTTTAGAATGTTGTCACTTTTGGGTATTTTCTGTCATATAGACCCCTCAAAGTGACTTCAAATGTGAGGTGGTCCCTATAAAAAATGGTTTTGTACAATTTGTTGTAAAAATGAGAAATCGCTGGTCAACTTTTAACCCTTATAACTTTGTAGCAAAAAAAAAATTTTGTTTCAAAATTGTGCTGATGTAAAGTAGACATGTGGGAAATGTTATTTAGTAACTATTTTGTTTGACATATTTCTCTGTTTTAAGGGAATAAAAATTTAATTTGGAAAATTGCAAAATTTTCAAAATTTTCGCCATATTTCCATTTTTTTTCATAAATAACCGCAAATTACACTACCGGTCAAAAGTTTAGGGTCACTTAGAAATTTCCTTATTTTTGAAAGAAAAGCAGTTTTTTTCCAATGAAGCTAACATTAAATGATTCAGAAATACACTCTATACAGTGTTAATGTGGTAAATGACTATTCTAGCGGCAAACGTCTTGTTTGTAATGCAATATCTTCATAGGTGTATAGAGGCCCATTTCCAACAACCATCACTCCAGTGTACTTATGGTATTTTGTGTTCGCTAACTGTGTAAGAAGGCTAATAGATAGTTAAAATACCCTTTAAAACCCTTGTGCAAGTATGTTAACACAGCTGAAAACCGTTTGGTTGATTAGAGAAGCTATAAACCTGACCTTCCTTTGAGCTTGTTGAGAATCTGGAGCATTACATTTGTTGGTTCCATTAAACTCTCAAAATGGCCAAAAAAAAAGAACTTTCTTGTGAAACTCGACAGTCTATTCTTGTTCTTAGAAATGAAGGCTATTCCATGCGAAAAATTACCAAGAAACTGAAGAATTCATACAATGGTGTGTAGTACTCCCTTTAGAGGAGTGCACAAACAAGCTCTAACCAGAGAAGAAAGACAAGTGGGAGGCCCCGCTGCACAACTGAGCAACAAGACAAGTACATTAGAGTCCTTAGTTTGAAAAATTGGCGCCTCACAGGTCCTCAACTGGCAGCTTCGTTAAACAGTACACATTAAACGCCAGTGACAACATCTACAGTGAAGAGGCGATTTGGGGATGCTGGCCTTCAGGGCAGATTGGCAAAACAAAAGCCATATTTAAGACTGGCTTAAATGAAAGGAAAAGATTAATATGGGCAAAAGAACACAGACATTGGACAGAGGAATATTGGCTTTTGTTTTGCCAATCTGCCCTGAAGGCCAGCATCCCCAAATCGCCTCTTCACTGTAGATGTTGACACTGGCGTTTAATGTGTACTGTTTAATGAAGCTGCCAGTTGAGGACCTGTGAGGCATCAATTTTTCAAACTAAAGACTCTAATGTACTTGTCTTGTTGCTCAGATGTGCAGCGGGGCCTCCCACTTGTCTTTCTTCTCTGGTTAGAGCTTGTTTGTGCACTCCTCTAAAGGGAGTACTACACACCATTGTATGAATTCTTCAGTTTCTTGGTAATTTTTCGCATGGAATAGCCTTCATTTCTAAGAACAAGAATAGACTGTCGAGTTTCACAAGAAAGTTCTTTTTTTTTGGCCATTTTGAGAGTTTAATGGAACCAACAAATGTAATGCTCCAGATTCTCAACAAGCTCAAAGGAAGGTCAGGTTTATAGCTTCTCTAATCAAACAAACGGTTTTCAGCTGTGTTAACATACTTGCACAAGGGTTTTAAAGGGTATTTTAACCATCTATTAGCCTTCTTACACAGTTAGCGAACACAAAATACCATAAGTACACTGGAGTGATGGTTGTTGGAAATGGGCCTCTATACACCTATGAAGATATTGCATTAGAAACTAGACGTTTGCCGCTAGAATAGTCATTTACCACATTAACACTGTATAGAGTGTATTTCTGAATCATTTAATGTTAGCTTCATTGGAAAAAAACTGCTTTTCTTTCAAAAATAAGGAAATTTCTAAGTGACCCTAAACTTTTGACCGGTAGTGTATATTGAAGAAATTTTACAACTATCAAGAAGTACAATATGTCACTAGAAAACAATCTCCGAATCCTGAAGATACGTTGAAGCGTTTCAGAGTTATAGCCTCATAAAGAGACAGTGGTCAGAATTGTAAAAATTGGCCTGGTCATTAAAGTGCAAACCACCCTTGGAGGTTAAGGGGTTAATACAAATAGATTAATAGATTTTTATACTGCTTTAAGGTTAATTGTGCCCCCTCTGTATGCCTGTAGTCAAGTTTTGATGTTGTCAATTTGTGCCTATTCCAGCTCCTAAGCATATAAAGATAAAAACAAAACAAATATTAGCAAGGCACACACTAAAATTGTATTAAATAAGTATTGTAACTGTATTCATATCAAAGACAAAGAGACAAAAAAAAACAACACAAAATTCCTAAGCTATAGAGTACAACGCCCGTCCCAGTCCAATGACCTCTTAGACAGGGACTGCCTGACCATACCACATTATAATAATGTGTACACTGAAAAGATTTGCCACAAATAAAAATGAGTTAATCAAATTTATTACACATTTCCTCAAAAAAATTGAATTTAAGAGAATCTGAATTTTTAGGATTCGATTTCCATAAATCCAACAAAATGTCAGCTGTCATTTTGCTCGATTTTTTTTTAAATGTTATTCCCAAAAAGGCAAGTTATCCACTATCAATGGAATACTGAACAACTTGCTGATCACTGCAGGTCCAACCACTGGTACCCTGAGGGAATCCTGAGAATCCTGGGTTCTGCAGCCATCATCCTGAATGCATGTGTATTCTCTTCTCCATCCATTCTCTTTGTGATTGCTGGTAAAAGCCAAATGCTGTACTCAGCACTCCATTTGACAATGAATTAAAAGAAGGACACTCTTGTACACCTCTGCTATATTTAGAACAAGGCTACAGAGCGCGATGTTTGCTATTCCAAAGCTCCAATCTTGGAATCCCTGGGGTTACCAGCAGTCTGACCTCCAGAAATCAGCAAGTTATCCAAAATCCTAAGAATGAGAGATACTTGCTTTTTCGGGATTAAACCGTAAAGGTCTTGTGTGTAATTAAAAAATGATTGAAAGAGTATTCTCACCTTTCCTAGGCCTACCCGCATGTCCTGTTGCTAAGTGCTCTGTTTCGGATTGGTGTTGACTTAGTCTTCACTCTTCCCTCTTTGGTAATCAATCTGTATATTCTGCCACTGAATAAGCCTCAAGTTACAGTAGGAAGGGTAAGGGTAGGTCTAAGACAAGTTAACATCATTTTTTATTATTCATAACCCCTTCATGTATAATGTTATGGGAGGTCTCGAGAGAGCTCAGAGAATAATAGACATATTTTAAAGGCACATTAGACTTGGACTAAATTTTTATAAAGACTAGAGACTAGAGATAAGAACTAAAATGCACCGATGCTCATTGTTCGAACCAAGCAATTTCTAATACTCAGATGCTTGTTTCAAATAATGAGTATAATGGGAGTCAATGGGAAAGCCAAGCTTTTTTTCGGCAGACCCTACAAAGAGGTGTGGGGGCAGTGAAAATGTTGGAATGGATGGGAAAAGTGCCGAATGGAAGGAGAACATGGGGAAGACCACTGAATCCATCTCAGACTCCCAGATTGCTGCTGAGAAAAATGGTGTCACACTTATACTCCACTTTAAGGAGTGACAATAAGACATACCAAACCAACGTGAAATTGCACTTTACAGGTAAAAATGTTAAACATTTTTACCTGTAAAATTACTTGTATATAAGGCAAAATTTAAAAAGGATTTTAAAAGTTTACTATAGTTAAAGAAACCCTTTTTTATTATAATATGAAATTTCAGATTCATTCATGAAGGAAGAAAGAACTGCCAAAAATTAGGGAATACAAGGGACTCAGATAGACCCTGTTTTAGACATAAAGGAGGGCTTCATAAGCATTCTGTTCAAATTGTCATGTGTTGTGCTCTAGACTCATAAAGGCTGTGCACTTTTGAGGGTTATATACCAAGGTTATATACCAGCGAAATGTACTCCAGACTTGAGATGAGTGAACCTTTTAAGGTTCGGTTTAATGTAAAAGCATGTTCACGCTGGCCATAGAAACAAACAAAACTGGTTTCTATGGCCAGTGTGAACATGCTTTTACATCATGCATGTTATTCAAGTCATACTCTGGCTCAGTTTTCTGCTTTTCCTTAGTATTTTTGTATTCAGTACAAATAGGGTGTGGCCCCCTTTTCACTGAGCTGGGCAGTTCATATATAGTCCCTCCAAAGATGGTGTTCGGTTGGAACCCGGTGACTCTCTGCCACTATTCACACTAGGTAGATTTTAACATTAGAGGGTGTAGGTACTGTCCCAATGGGGTACACCTTGTCGCGGTGGGATAGCGTTATGCTTTTTTGATCAAAATCAGTGTTTAATAAGTACCCTATGTTAATTATTCAATGCACTTGCTTTTTTACTTATTTTCATTAAGGTATATGCACACCGTTAGGGTCTGAGGAACGCACCTAATAAATAATGTAGAGAGGTGCGTTCGCAGCCCGCGGTCCACCGTGCAGGCAGAGCCTGCTGCTAGTAAGATGGCGAAAGTAGCGAACTCTGTTATCCCGCAGAGTCGCTAAAATAAACGCCGTAGCGCGCGGTGGCAGTTAGTGCAAACTCTGTTAATCCACAGAGCCACTAGCGAGAATGCCGCAGCGCTATATGGCGATAATACGAACTCACTTAGCTTCAGTGAGCCGCAAAGTAAAATGCTAGGGCGCTGACTAGCGTTTTAAAGTGAACCCTGTTGCGTCACAGAGCCGCTGAGAAACCCTACTGTGTCCAGGTACACAGTTAACTGCTAAAGGGTATGCCACACTAAACAAGGCCGTTAACGAGATCGCTAAAATACGTCACTATTTAGCGATCTCGTTAGCGACGTAGTTGTGTGTGGCATGTAGCAACGACGTGGCCCCTGCTGTGATCTCGTTGATCGTTGGCGTCCCGCTGGTGAGCCTGAATCGCTGTGTTTGGCACCTATTGTGAACGATATGTGACCTCGCTGACGACGCATTAGTCAGCGGCGCAGGCGGGACTTTGTTTTCTTTCGTTAACGCCCTACAGCTCCGATTGGTGACCACAACATCACCTCAGCTATGATAACTGCGCCCCCATCCATTGTTTCCAGAGCACTTTATGGGTGACTCTTTGTGCGTTGTTGCGAGGATAGTATCGTGTGGCGGAGTTTTGCGATCCTGTTTGTGGCGCAGTGGTGGGTTTTTGCGATCCTGTCTGAGCACCATCCATCCCCATTTGGATTTGTATCTTCGGGATATTTGGATTCAAGGTAAATATTGTTTGTGATGTTGTTTGATAATGGTTTTTAACCTTATTTTTTTTTATTTATTTTACACCCCTGACCTTATTTTCTTTTTATTTTATTTTCCGTCTGCTTTATTTATTTTACACCCCTGACTTATTTTTTTTTATTTTTTCGTCTGCTTTATTTATTTTACACCCCTGACCTAATATTTTTTTTTTTCGTCTGCTTTATTTATTTTACACCCCCCCACCATTTTAGACATTTGTAAACTGTATATTAAATGTTAACTGAAAAGTTTAATTTATATTTTTTATATATTTTTTATTTTATTCTTTATTTTATTTTGTTTAAACACTTTATTAATAGTAATTAATTAGTAATTAACTTTTCTCTTCTTTACCATACAGGTTGCACATAATGAACCTGTCCACCGCGGAGCGTATGATTGTGGCAGTTGCACTGTCAATGGAGGCAGATCGTCAGGAAGAGGCGCGGGTGGAAGAGAGGCGCTCCAAGCGAAAGCGTCGCATGTGGACCAGGGGATGGATGGAGCAGAGGTCCAAATTCTCCCACATGCATCTAGTGAGGGAATTGCAGGAGAAGAATCCGCAGGATTTCCGGAATTATCTACGGATGTCGGAGGATTCATTCAAGCTCCTACTGGAAGCTGTGAGGCCACTCATTGAACGGCAGGATACACGGATGCGTGCAGCTGTTTCAGCAGAGGAACGTTTGGCAGTAACGCTGTGATTTCTGGCAACCGGACGTTCAATGAAGGATTTGCAATATTCTGCTGCAATTTCTTGGTCGCTGCTTGGAGAACTAATTCCGGAGACATGCAACGCCATCGTCCGAAGTTTACGGACCTACATGCCTTTTCCCAAATCAGTGGCGGAATGGCAAATTATCGCCTCTGATTTTGAACGGATTTGGCAGTTCCCAAACTGTGGTGGTGCCTTGGATGGCAAACATGTGCGGATCACGCAACCAGCCAACAGCGGATCCTTTTTTCATAATTACAAGGGCTACTTCAGCGTGATCCTCATGGCCCTTGTTAATGCCAATTATGAATTTATTGACGTTGATGTTGGCATGAACGGAAGGATTTCTGACGGTGGCGTTTTGGAGCACACAAGCTTTGGTGATCGGTTGTTTAATAATAAACTTAACTTGCCAACCAACATGGACACCACCGCCAACCTAAACTTTGTGTTTGTTGGCGATGAAGCCTTCCCCCTTCATGAGCATCTTGTGAAACCATACCCACAAAAGACTTTGACAGGGGAAAGGCGGATTTTTAATTACAGACTGTCTAGGGCACGGCGCGTTGTGGAGAATGCCTTCGGCATAATGGCCAACCGCTTCAGGGTTTTCCACACTCCAATCAACATGAAGCTGGAATCCATAGACTCTGTGGTGTTGGCCTGTTGTGTGCTGCACAATTTTCTACGCAAACGCGATGCTGGTACTTACAGTCTGCCAGGCTTCATGGACTCGGACAGCAATGGTGACGTGGTGCTCGGAGAATGGCGTGAGAATGATCCCGCTATTGCAGGCCTTCAACCTGTCAATCAAGGCAGGAGCAAGGACGATGCGAAGGCCGGCTGAGACAAGTACTGCCACTACTTTAATGGGCCTGGTGCAGTGAGTTGGCAGCATCAGGTCTAGTTTGATTTTGATAATGTTTGACTTTTGCCTTTTTTTAACAATGTTTTTATAATAAAAAAATTTTATTTTAAAAATGCATTTGTGTTTTTTTTCAATTATTTTACCTATATGGGAGAAGGGCTAATGATGGGTGAGATGTGGGGAGGGAGTAATGGGGATGGAAAAGAGACATGTTACCAGCAGCTGCAGTTTTAAAATCTTTTCAAAGGCTTTTTAGTTGTCTATTTTTTGTTTTACATTGTATCTACTTGTCACACACGGGGTCATGGGAGTACCATCAGTCATAGGAGTTAATTGTTAAAAAAATAAAGAAAAAAGTTTCAAATATTTACAATTATTTTAAGGGCCTATGGTCTCACTAGCGTTCAAACATTATAATTAAATATAACAGATAATACACCACAGCTGCATATATAAAGTTTAAATATATAATATATATATTTTAGTCATATATGAAACATTAAAAAATTGTTATAAATATATTTGAAAATTCTTGGGAGGTAAAGGTCAACATTCACCAGGGAATCACAGCTATTCACAGATATGCGACGCCATTGTGATCGCAATGTGAGTATTGTCACGAACTCCAGCTATACAGAAATGCATACAGATATGCAAAAAGCCATTGTGATTGCAAAGGTGAAGATTATCGAGCCCCAACCATAAAGATATGCGACGCCATTGTGATCGCAATGTGAGTATTGTCACGAACTCCAGCTATACAGATATGCATACAGATATGCAAAGCCATTGTGATTGCAATGGTACTGTGAAAGATTACGACCTCAATAGCCGTGACTGAGCGCGACCTTTTGCACGCCCCTCATCACAGATTGGTGGTCACTATCTCATAGATATTTATCACAGCTCTCCCGCTTTGTGATTGGATGACCGTGTCATAAAAGACGACGCATCAGCACTCCTCTCCATTGCTCTCGAGCAGAAGCGGTTCTTTCAAATCTCCAGCATCGTTCCAGTGTGTCCTGCTAGCCTTTGTAGATACTACTGCGATCCAGTTTGCGCCACTATTGCGGTTGCTGCGTTCCAGTCTACGGCATTGGGGTTTTTGCGATCCAGTCTGTGGCGTTATATCCTCTGCGATCCAGTTTGTGACGCTATTTTAGTTTCCCTACTTTCTTTTTTATTCAGAATCACAAACAAGTTTTGTAAGGTAGGTATTTTTTTTGTCACATTTAATTTTTATTTTTTCTTGAATTTTACAGATCCATTTTAGATCTCTGCTGTTGTTAACCATTGTCGTCCATCAATTTTTTTTTGCCATTGTTTTGTTCAGGCACGCCCACCATTTTATGATCCCAGCTCTGTCAATGTTTGCTCCTGCTGCGCCCACAACCACCATTTCGTGATCCCTGCTGATTTTTGCTGTTTTTTGCGTAATTGTTCATTTATGATTTTTTTATTTTTTTTGCCATTGTTTTGTTCTGGCACGACCACCACCACCACCATTTTATGATCCCAGCTCTGTCAATGTTTACTCCAGCTGCGCCCACAACCACCATTTTATGTTCCCTGCTGTGTTCTATGTTGTAGGCTATGTAAGCATTTTATTTAACCATTATGCCGTTCTCATATAATCATTTTTTTATTACAGATGGCTGATAAGCAGGAATTTTTGCGGGAGTTTATCGAGCTGTACCGCTCAATACCGTGCCTGTGGAAAATAAAGTCGGCTGATTACTGTAACAGGTTGAAAAAGAAGGACGCGTACCAAAAACTTGTGGAGCTCTGCAAGAACCGTTACCCAGATGAACCGGCGGATGAGTCATCGGTGAAAAAACGCATTCAGGCCCTCCGCACAGTGTACAAAAAAGAGCTCAATAAAGTTATAAATTCTACCAAATTTGGAGCGGGGGCCGAAGATGTTTATGTCCCCCAACTGTGGTACTTTGATCTGTTCGCTTTTACAAGGGACCAAGAAGTACCCAGACAAGGGACATCCATGTCGGATCTAGACCCAGTGATCCAGCCGGACACCCCTGTCATACATGTAAGTACCTTTGTATTACAACACATTTTAATGTACATGCCAAAGTGTACTTAAATTTAAAAAAATATAATTGTCAAATGTAGATAAAATGGCTGAATTTATCCCTTCATGTACTGATAATTTATCTATCTCAACGGTTGAGGCCTATCCATTTACAAGTGTCGTTTTCACATTTTTGCTGTATATGGATGTTATAGTGTGAAGATTAATTTCTTTGTCTTTGTGATTTACCATTTGTTTTTTGTTCATGCAGGACACAGAAGAGGCGGTCTACACACCTCCAACTGAACAAGACAGCATGGCGTTGATCCAAGATGAAGAAGAGCCACCATCCTCATCTGTGCGGCTCCGGCTTTCACTTTCAGGAAGGAAAAGGAAGGCTCCCACCTCGGCTCCCACCTCGGCTACTCCTGAATTGGTGGAAATTGCGAAAAAAGTGCTTACGGCAGAAAAAGACCAAACTAAAATAACAGGGTTTGCATACTTCGCTAATGAGAAGCTCCCTACACTGGATCCTGTTCAGCGGCTTCATGCAGAGAGACTCATGTTTGAGGTACTGACTCAAGCGTCTTTTGGAAACCTGGATAACAGATATGTCGTCATGCCAAGACCGCAGTACCCGGACTACTCATGGCCGCACAATCCTGTGCCGAACCCAATTGGGCAAAATCCTACAAACCCAAACGCTGGTGCTCCCCCTTATTTTTATACACCGCAGAGGCAGCGTGGTAATGGCAATTACGATCCATCTTACCAGCAGTTGTAGTTTTAAAAATGTTTTACAAAAGTTTTTTTTGTTGTTTATATATTTTTTACATTGATACCTTTTTTAATAAAAATCTTATTTATCTAATGAATTGTGGTCTTTTCTTATGTGATGTCAACTATTAAAATGTTGTATTTTTATTACATCTACTTGTCACACACGGGGTCATGGGAGTACCAGCTATCATAGGTGTTCCATCATAGGGAAAAAATGAAATGAAAAAAATTTCAAAAATTGACATTTCATTTAAAGGTCCCTGGTCACACTAGCGCTAAAACCTTATACTAAAAAATAATACACCACACCTGCATAGATTAACGTAAAATATAAAATATATATTTTTTTCATATATATATATATTTTTTTTTAAAGAAATCAAATTTAAATAAAAACAAAAAACAGTAACATAATAAAATAAAAAATTATAAAAAAAATATTAACAAAATACAAAATTATTTACAAAAAAATAAAATAAATTTAAAGTTTAAATATATAATATATATATTTTAGTCATATATGAAAGATTAAAAAATTGTTATAAATATATTTGAAACTTCTTGGGAGGTAAAGGTCAACATTCACCAGGGAATCACAGCTATTCACAGATATGCGACGCCACTGTGATCGCAATGTGACTTCTCACGAGCTCCAGCTATACAGATATGCATACAGATATGCAAAGTCATTATAATTACAAGGTGAAGATTCGCGAGCCCCAGCCATACAGATATGCGACGCCATTGTGATCGCAATGTTACCTCACGAGCTCCAGCCACACATATGCAAGTCCATTGTGATTTGCAAAGTGAAGATTCTCACTAGCCCCAGCCATAAAGACATGAGACGCCATTGTGATCGCCTAGCTTGGAACCGTGGTATTGCGATCGCAACAGCATCTCATATCTGTGCTTTGCCTGGGCGCATGGCTGCTGCGGTCACTTTGAAATCGCAATACCGTTTTGTGTCGCGAGTGCGGCCGCACGTAACGTGCGCACGCCGTGACGTCATGGCGCTGGCGTCGCCCAATGCGGATTTGCTTGTAATGGCGGCGATGGCGGCGAGACAGGCGAGACAGCGCGGGGCTAAGTGGGCAGATGAAGAGGTCCGTTACTTAATAAAAAAAACGGACCTCTGGGATTACCACTGCAGGCTACCTGTGGCGCATCCAATGCGCCACAAAAGGGTATGCCTGCAGAGAATCCGGCGGGGTCTGTAGAGGCGCTTTAATGTGCAGCGGACCAGGCAACAAATCCGCAAGAAGCTGGCGGACCTGCGATACCGCTCACGCGATAGGGTCGCCAGCATCCGGGCCCAGCTCCGCAGGCCTCTGAGTGAGTATTGATGAGGTATCTGGAGAGGTTATGTTTTGTGGGTTAGGCTACTTTCACACTTGCGTTTTTTTTGCGCTGCGTTTTGAGCGCACATGAAGCGCATTAAAAAAACGCATGCAAACGCGTACATAGGAAGTGGTCATGCGCTATCTATGGCGTCTGTACGCCAGGCCCTGAATTTGGCAACCAAACTCCTCACCGGTTATGCCGGTATTCTAAAGGCATCTAAGACACCGACCCTGACCAGCTAGCATACCAAGCTCCTCACCGATTAGGTCGGTATTGTAATGGCGTATTTCAGCCGCCCTAACCACACACACGCATGACCATACTGGCTCAAAGCACATAAAGGTTTGATAATAGCACACGGCCGTGCGATCAGGACAACCTTTTATAGTAGCCACGAATAGAAGACCTTCCAGAAAGGACCAATAGAAAGCTTCTTCAGATCACAAACAGCTACAGGACCTTCCTGGAGGACCAATAGGAGTCGTAGCTGTATCTGAGCATGTGACCACTGATCTCCAATGGGAGATCTTGCCCTGGGCATGCTCAGAAGAAGAAACAGAGGACTTAGTCCCAAATCTGCCTGCTCCAGCACTGGTTATAACCGAAGATCCAGTAGAGGCAGCAGCAAGACTCTGCACAGTATTAGACCGGGCAAGACGCTGGGACCGATGTATTTGCTGAGCAGGCTCCACTGCGGCCGGAGACGGATGGGGGACCGCAGCGGGAATGGCTCGAGATTCCCCTTGTGCAGCATTGGGAACTCCAATCCTAACACACACATTGTCTTTTTTTTGTTTTGTTTGTTTTTATGGCCAGTGTGAACATGCTTTTATATCATGCATGTTATTTATGTCATACTCCGGCTCAGTTTTCTGTTTTTCCTTAATTTAAACACTGCCTGATTGTGGTGAGCCAAGGTTGTGCAGTACAGAGATTGAGGAGATTCTATCAGCACTGTTGGAATGCGTTTCTGATTAAGGGAGATGTTGAGGGCACAGGTGGAGGCTCTAGAGGAGTGGAGGAGCCAGAAGCATTGGAGGAAGTGTTAAATACAGAGGTTTGTCTCACTGGCCTAGGGGATTTAAAAACTTGTGGAGCAGCCACTTGAACGCCTGCCCCCTTAGCCACTAGAGTCACCCAGTGCCCAGTAAGTGAGATGTATCGCCCCTCCATATGTTTGTTCGTCTAGGTGTCATTGGTGAAATGTACCCTGGCAGACATAGAGTTTTTCAAGAAATGGATAGTGGTGTCGGCAACATTCTGGTGTAGCGCAGGCACAGTTTTCTTAGAGAAGTAATCGCGACTGGGCAACTGGTACTGGGGGGACTGGAACCTCCATCAACTTTCGGAAACTGTCTGTATCCAACAGCAGGAAAGGCAGCATTTCCATGGCCAAGAGATTGGAGATGGTGGAGTTCAAGCTCTTAGCTTTGGCATGTGTAGGAGGAAACATTCTTTTATGTGACCACAACTGCATTACCGCGGACTGGCTGCTGTGTTAAGAGAGGGTGGAGTAGGGTGACACGACAAACTGCTGGACTGTGAGTGAGGTGCAGTCGGAGATGTTATGGTGGATTGAGAAAGATGTGGTGTGCTCATTAAAACAAAAATAGCAGAAATCTCTATTTCCAAAACAGCTGATGGGCTCCCACTCATCTCAACTCATGGATGGACATACCGCATGTGCAGCCTGTGCGGCTGCAGCAGAGCCTAGAGGCTCCAGGGGACCCCTGCAGGGTGGCTAATAATGAGGGCAATCTGGCCTGTGTATCCGGACCTGAGGCTCCGGGGGTCCCTGGCCAGATTGCCCTCATGTGTGGCGGGCAGGAAGCGATCCCTGCAGCTCTGCTACCTACAAGAGAAAATAGCAGCGGAGCTGCAGGGATCCTTCCTGCTTCCTGCCCGGCACCCGTGCTTCCTGTCACACAAACAGCAGTGCCGCTGGATGATGTCATCATTCAGCGGCCGGCTATGGCAGAGAGTAAAAGCGTGGGTGCCGGTGATGCTGCGGGAGTGCCTTTGGGAAAGGTGCTGTATGTGTGTGTGTGTGCTGGTGTTTTGTGTAGAGCGGTGGTGTGTGTGTGTACATGTGTAGCACTGCGGGGGAATGTGCAGACAGGTGTGTCTGTGTGTGTGTGTAGGTGGAGGAGAGGGCAATGATGGGGAGAAGGCCATGATGGAGGTGATGGGGAGAAGGCCATGATGGAGGTGATGGGGAAAAGTGTTATGCTAAGTTCACACGTTGCGGAATTGCCGCGGAAATTTCCGCGGCAATCCCGCACTTCTCCCGCAGGAAATACGCACGTTTTTTGTATGCTGATTCCCGCCAGAATAATAGCGTTTTGCAAGCGTAATTAGCTTGCAGAATGCTAGCGTTTTCCTAGCGATCTGTAGCATCGCTTGGAAAACTGATTGACAGGTTGGTCACACGAGTCAAACATAGTGTTTGACACGTGTGACCAACTTTTTACTATTGATGCCGCCTATGCCGCATCAATAGTAAAAAGATCTAATGTAAAAATAATAAAAAAAATAATAAATAATGATATTCTCACCTTCCGGCGGCCCCCGCAGCCTTCCCGCCTTCAGCGACGCTCCCGGCAACTCCGGTCCCAGGAGTGCTTTGCGACAAATCACACCGATGACGTAGCATCTCGCGAGACCGCTATGCCATCTGGGTGATTCTCGCAAAGGACTCTTGGGACCGGAAGTTGCCGGGAGCGTCGCTGAAGGCGGGAAGGCTGCGGGGGCCGCGGGAAGGCTGCGGGGGCCGCCGGAAGGTGAGAATATCATTATTTTTTATTTTAATTATTGTTTTACCAGGGATATGGTACCCAGGGCCTGGAGGAGAGTCTCCTCTCCTCCAGACCCTGGGTACCACCGCACATGAACCGCTTACATTGCGCATGGTGGGCACAGCCACATGCGGAAAGTAAGCGGTTCAATGCATTCCTATGGCGGCGGAATCACCGCGATTACGCTAAATTAATGAACATGTTGCTATTTTTTCCGCGAAGCGTTTTTTTCGCGGAAAAAAACGCAACATGTGGCCAAAACATGCGGAATCAATTAACATGTATAGGATGCTTAATGCTTGCGTTTTTATCGCGTTTTTACCGCGGAAAACCGCGGAAAAACCACAAAAAAAAACGCAATTATTCTTGATCGTGTGCACTTAGCCTTATGATTCGGTAACCGAGGAGGACAATAGCAAAAATTGGCTAGGCAACCAGATACCCAGAGAGGTTGGCAACTTAGCAGACTGCAGACCCCTAAAATGCCAACACAACTAGAATTAGCCATGGGACGTACCTACGATGCCCTAGACGCCTCGACACAGCCAAAGAGTTAACTAAGCCTAAAGAGAGAAAGGGGAAAGCTAGCTGCCCCGGAGTAGAGCCCCAAAGGAATAGATAGCCCCCATACATATATTGCCAGTGAGACAGATGAAGCACAAACACAGACAGAAAATAGAGTAAGCAAATGCTGGGGCCCAAACTGTCTAGATAGAACAGGACAGAAAAGGATACTGTCTGCAATCAACCAAAAACCCTAAGAAAAATTCCAACACGTCTGATATGCAAAAATACTGAGGCCACACGACCTCTCCCCTGCTAAATAGAACTCTGGTGTGAACTGGACGCAAATTAACAGATACTGCAATAACAGGGAACTAGAAATACATAAGCTGTGGCAAATGAGAAATAGAGTCCAGCACAGGTCCCCGCAGGGAACCTGGCTGAACTAACTCCAGCAAGGCAGAAAACTGAGAAAAGCAAAAGGTAAACAAATGCCACAAAAATAAACAGCCAAATAACTTATCTAAAAGATGCAGGACACAGCAGGGAGCAAGCAGACTTCCAAAAGGCACAGGAAGAAAACAAATCACCGGCAAGGATCATGGGAAGGCTGCTCACTTAAATCTCAAATCATCTCCCTCAGGTGACTGACTTCGGTCAGCCAGAGCAGCTTCATTACCAGCAGCAACCACCAGAGGGAGCCCAAACTCAGAAACCAGATTAAAGGTGTTCACAACAGAGAAGGCCATGATGGAGGTGATGGGGAGAAGGCCATGATGGAGGTGATGGGGAGAAGGCCTTGATGGAGGTGATGGGGAGAAGGCAATGATGGAGGTGATGGGGAGAAGGCCATGATGGGGTGATGGGGAGAAGGCCATGATGGAGGTGATGGAGAAGGCCATGATATGGGTGATGGGGAGAAGGCAATGATGGGGGTGATGGGGAGAAGGCCATGATGGAGGTGATGGGGAGAAGGCCATGATGGGGGTGATGTAGAAGGCCATGATAAGGGTGATGGGGAGAAGGCCATGATAGGGGTGATGGGGAGAAGGCAATGATGGGGTGATGGGGAGAAGGCCACGATGGGGAGAAGGCCATGATGGGCAGAAGGCCATGATGGAGGTGATGGGAGAAGGCAATGATGGGGATGATGGGGAGACGGCAATGATGGGGGTGCTGGAGGAGAAGGCAATAATGCAGGTGGAGGAAAGGGCAATGATGGGGTGGTGGAGAAAAAGCAATGATGATGGAGGTGGTGGGGAGAATGCAATGATGGAGGTGGTGGAATGGACAATGATAGGAGTAGAGGGGGAGAGACAATGATGGGGGTGGTGGGGTGGAGGAAATGATGGAGGTGGTGGAATGGGCAATGATGTGGTGGAAGAGATAGCAATGATAGTGGTGGGGGAGAAGACAATGATGGAGGTGGTAAAGAGGTCAATGATGGGATGGGGAGAGGACAATAATGGGATGCGGGGGAGGGGGACAATGAGGGGTGTGGGGGATTGGGATGAGAGGAAGGGGGACTTAGGAACAGGGGGAGGTGGAGGAAGACATTATCGCTTATTATGTCTAACACAGTCCCTTAGTACAGTCATGGCCAAAAGTTTTGAGAATGACACAAATATTAATTTTTACAAAGTGTACTGCTTCACTTTTTCTAATGGCAATTTGCATATACTCCAGAATGTTATAAAGAGTGATCAGCTTAACAGCAATTACTTGCAAAGTCAATATTTGGCTTGAAAATTAACTTTATCCCCCAAAATACATTTCAACATCATTGCAGCCCTGCCTTAAAAGGACCAGCTAACCTCTTTTCAGTGATTGCTCCATTAACACAGGTGTGGGTGTTGATGACGACATGGCTGGAGATCAATCTGTCATGATTAAGTAAGAATGACACCACTGGACACTTTAAAAGGAGGCTGGTGCTTGGCATCATTGTTTCTCTTCTGTTAACCATGGTTATCTCTAAAGAAACACGTGCAGTCATCATTGCAATGCACAAAAATGGCCTAACAGGGAAGAGTATCGCAGCTAGAAAGATTGCACCTCAGTCAACAATCTATCGCATCATCAAGAACTTCAAGGAGAGAGGTTCCATTGTTGCCAAAAAGGCTCCAGGGCGCCCAAGAAAGACCAGCAAGCGCCAGGACCATCTCTTAAAAGTGTTTCAGCTGCGGGATCGGGCTACAAGCAGTGCAGAACTTGCTCAGGAATGGCAGCAGGCAGGTGTGAGTGCATCTGCACGCACTGTGAGGCGGAGACTCTTGGAGCAAGGCCTGGTCTCAAGGAGGGCAGCAAAGAAGCCACTTCTCTCCAGAAAAAACATCATGGACAGACTGATATTCTGCAAAAGGTACAGGCAGTGGACTGCTGAGGACTGGGGTAAAGTTATTTTCTCTGATGAATCCCCTTTTCGATCGTTTGGGACATCAGGAAAACGCCTCATTCGGAGAAGACAAGGTGAGCGCTACCACCAGTCTTGTCTCATGCCAACTGTTAAGCATCCTGAAACCATTCATGTGTGGGGTTGCTTCTCAGCCAAGGGAATCGGCTCTCTCACAGTCTTGCCTAAAAACACAGCCATGAATAAAGAATGGTACCAGAATGTCCTCCAAGAGCAACTTCTCCCAACCCTCCAAGAGCAGTTTGGCGATCAACAATGCCTTTTCCAGCATGATGGAGCACCTTGCCATAAAGCAAAGGTGATAACTAAATGGCTCAGGGAACAAAACATAGAGATTTTGGGTCCATGCCCTGGAAACTCCCCAGATCTTAATCCCATTGAGAACTTGTGGTCAATCATCAAGAGACGGGTGGATAAACGAAAACCTAAAAATTCTGACAAAATGAAAGCATTGATTGTGCAAGAATGGACTGCTATCAGTCAGGATTTGGTCCAGAAGTTCATTGAGAGCATGCCAGGGAGAATTGCAGAGGTCCTGCAGAAGAAGGGTCAACACTGCAAATATTGACTTGCTGCATTAACTCATTCTAACTGTCAATATAAGCTTTTGTTACTCATATGTTTGCAATTATTATATTTCTGTCTGTGATAAAAACATTTGTCAAACACACATAAAAACCAGAGGGCAGCAGATCATTTGAAAATATAATATTTGTGTCATTCTCAAAACTTTTGGCCATGACTGTATATAGTGTAATCACTTATTATGTCTAACACAGTCCCTTTGTATATAGTGTACTCACTTATGTCTAACACAGTCCATTAGTATATAGTGCACTCACAAATTCTGTATAAGACCATCCTTAGTTACATAGTTTCCTCTTTTTTATTATGTATAACACTGTCCCTTATTATGTACCATGCTCTCTAGTTATATATGGTGCCGTCCCTTATTATTTAGCTTCCTCTGCTGTTATGTACAGGGTTGTCTCTTAAATAGTGTATTCATGCTAATTTTTTTTATTAACAGCGCCCTCTTTTATTACATAGTCCCCTCTCTTTTTAGATATAAAATGACTGCTGATGGAGGAGCCGGTGACCAGACTACCAGTCCATCAGCTCCTCCATTAGAAACAAAGCTTTCCCATGCTCCATCAGCCATCATTGCATTATACAGCTAACAAGACAGAACAGTATGTAATAAAAAACAGGCCTCTATATAATCCAATATGTAAGGGACAGTACTGTACATAACAAGAGAGAGCACTGTATAATAAGGGATTGTAATATACATAATAAAGGAGACTATGTAATATATATACATGTATGTGCCTATGGCTATATATATATATATATATATATATATATATATAAATAATGTAGCTTTGTCGCCATAAAAGGGAGGGGCCCAGAGACATTTCTTGCACAGGGGCTCCAAGCTGTCAGTGTCTGCCCCTGTCTCAACTGTAGGGGGTAAAGAAGAGGAGGTTTTGCAGAACACTAGTGTTGAGCGATACGATACCGCAAGTATCGGGTATCGGCCGATATTAGCTCTATCGGCCTTTCGATACTTAGTTCCGATATTTTCGTCTTATCGGATACCGGAATCGGGATTGTCACTGTCACTGTCAGTGTCCGTCGGTCGGGTCTGTCAGGAGTCAGCGGCACTTACCTGGCAGAAGATCTCCGGCGGTCACGGGCTGGACTGCTTCATGGCCGCCATCATCTTTCCCCGGCGGTCACATGCAGTTTCTCGCGATAACTGCAGTGACTGCTGGGTAATCCCGGCCGTAAAGCAGTCAGTCCGATGACGTCACCGCCGGGAAGCAGGTAATCAGCTGTGCTGCGTCGAGATGACAGGCTCTGCCTGTCATTGCGATGCAGCAGAGCTGGATCGCCGTGGGACAGTCGTTACTATGGACTGCGTCGGACAGGTGGTATACTGTTGTTTTTTTTTTTTTTTTTTTACAGGAGATCGATGGCGTCACAGGAATGAGAGAGTAATAAAAGAAATGAAAACTGTGTTGTCTCTTTTATTTCATTAAAATACTTTTTTCTTGCTGTGTCTTTTTTTTATACATTTAAAAACTTTGGGATTAATAATGGATCGGTGTCTTATTGACACCTCTCCATTATTAACCGGCTTATTCTCACCGTGCAATCAACGGTGACATTAACCCCTTATTACCCCACTTGCGACCGCTACAGGGCAGTGGGAAGAGCTGGGTAAAGTGCCACAATTGGCACATCTTTTGATGCGCCAAATGTGGGGCTGCTGTAGCCTGGTATTATCAGGCTGTTGAGGGCCAAAATCCATGGGCCTTGACAGTCTTTTAATACCAGGCCGCAGCAGTCTGCATTTTTCTTGGCTGGTTAACACAAATAGGGGGACCCCTATGCCTTTTTTTTTCGAGGGGATCCCCTATTTTTGTTAACCAACCAAGCTAAGCAAACTGCTGTGGCCTGGTATTATCAGGCTGGCAAGGTCCATGTATGTTGGCTCCTTAACAGCCTTAAATACCATTCCTCAGCAGCAGATGCGTACATATAAATCATGGGGCCCCATAGCAAAAGTCTGAATGTTCCCCACCCCCCAAAAAAAAAAACCCAGAGGCATTGTAAATGTAAAGTGCCAGCACAGTGAGGGAAGTTGAGTCGCACAGAGACAGGGGTTTTGGGGGTACTCGGCACCGATCACGTAGACTTCTATGGGGGATGTCACGAGTAGCACAGCTCGGTCCGTGACCTGGGCGATCATTGGAATGTGGGATATTTCCAGGGGATGATAGAATGTTCGTGTAGTTTGTCGTGACGCCACCTGTAGTACCTGGTCAGGGTGTCCAGCGCTGCTGTGCAGGTCCTCTGGAAGGGATGGTGTAGTGCAGGTAGGTGAAAAGTCTTCTACAGGTAACACGCTATCCTTCCAGGGCAGATAGATGTGAGATAGACCAATGGTGCAAAGTGATGTAGCAGAGTGGACTATGCGACGTAGTAAGAAAGCAGGAAACACTTCAAGTTAAACGTTGCATAATAAAATTTTTAATAATAACATTACAAAAGTGCAAATGGCTTATATTATGTGACATGTTTTGTTACTGCTGATACCCTTGATATGTGTTATACATGTGTGTTAATAAATACATATTCAACAAAAGTGCAAATAGCATTAGTGCCGAAGTTCGTGGAGACTTCTTAGGACTACAACCCCACCGGGGTAACTTCACAGTGTCCTTTACTTGTGCTTGTGGAGGACCCGCTCCAAACCTCCAACTGTGGTCTTGGGTGGGCTGCAAGACTTTCCTTGAGCAGACCTCACTTTCGGCCACACCAAACGGTGTTTTAGTTTCTGAGGTAGTTGAAAATAGTGCACAGTAAAGTTTTTTGTAAAACCAAAATGGAGCACAGAAGTGCCAACTATTTACAGAAAAATTTGTGAGCCACTACAGTTCATGGCTTCAAAGTTGAACATTTTCATTACAGTGAAACACCATTACCCAACCTGGGTATATTAAGGCAACAATAAACTTGTTCTTCTGAACATTCACCCGTCCGGGTACATCAAACCATTACCCAACATGGGTATATTAAGGCAAAAATAAACTTGTTCTTCTGAACATTCACCCGTCCGGGTACATCAAACCATTACCCAACATGGGTATATTAAGGCAACAATAAACTTCTTTTTATGAACATTCACCCGTCCGGGTACATCAATAATTTAACTATTTACATACAGAGACCCTGTCCGGGTTATTTAGACTTCTTTGGCTGGCCTCTTCCAGGTACCACCTGGTACTGTTGTGGAGCTTGCCAAACATCCGTGACAGGAGGGTCCACCAAGACCTGATGACGTCGTGTGGCGTGTACAGTGACGTCGTGACCCGCTATCTGGGTCTGTGTGGCCACCTCTTTCGTCTCCCTCCGGGTCTGGAACCCTATGTCCCGGACTGTACGAACCCCAGGGGGCCTAACAGGCGCCGGGTACGGGCCAGCTATCATTATCATGTCCATAGCTGGGGCTGCTGAGGAGACCACTGAGGGAGGCTGGGGAGATTTACGGCGTGGGGTGGGCACTTGTGCAGAGGCCTGGTTGGGGGAGGCTGAAGACTCGTAGGGTCTGTCAGTTTCCTGACATTCTGGGGAGTAGGGTCGCACCTGGTAACATTTAGGGCGTACCATCCATTGTAACCCCAGTGTCGGGTGTAAGTCACCAAGTCTTCTGGCAACAGGTCCCTCCCCGGGTGTCCTTCTGGGAGGTGAGCCTCCACATCCCGCCGGGTTACAAAAACTTCTAAATAAAGTCCAGGCTCCTGGATGAAGCCCCAACCACCTTTTAACTTAAAGTTCCGTACTGCACCCTTACGCCGCGGCTCCCTCACCGTACTTTTATCCTTTCTCATACGTGCCTTCTCTGCCAGGTCCTTCTCCAGGTGACGTTGCCGAAGCTTTTGGGATTCTCGCTGCTCCCTTTGTCGCTCTGCTTCCCGCTCCCGACGTCTCCACTCTTCCTCCTGACGCCGGTTGTAATTCTCCTCCACCAGCTGCTCCATGTCTCCACCATCAAATGCCAGCTTACGATGTCCGGTTTACGGCAGCTCTCCTGGCGCCCCCCAGTCCTGGCGGTGCTCACCTGTGGCGGAAGCAGCCGGCTCTGGAACAGATGACGGTCGGGGCTCCGGTACAGGCAGGTAGTGCTCTGGTGCCTGCACGGCCTCCTCCATGAGGACGGGTGTCGCTTCTTCTGCCTCAGCGACGGGGGCAGACAGCGTGATCTGGGGTGCTGGTGCTGCGTTTTCTGCAGGAACGGGTGCCTCCACTGTGATACTGGCAACCGGTTCAGATTGCAAGGGCTGGGATGCCCGCACGGCCTTCTGTACTGGAACGGGTGCCTCCACTGAGATGCTGGCAACCGGTTCAGATTGCAAGGGCTGGGATGCCCGCACGGCCTTCTGTACTGGAACGGGTGCCTCCACTGAGATACTGGCAACCGGTTCAGATTGCAAGGGCTGGGATGCCCGCACGGCCTTCTGTACTGGAACGGGTGCCTCCACTGAGATACTGGCAACCGGTTCAGATTGCAAGGGCTGGGATGCCCGCACGGCCTTCTGTACTGGAACGGGTGCCTCCACTGAGATACTGGCAACCGGTTCAGATTGCAAGGGCTGGGATGCCCGCACGGCCTTCTGTACTGGAACGGGTGCCTCACCTTCCGGTACAGACACTTCAGGGGGTAAGAGGGATTGGCGCCGCTCCAATTGTAGTTTTAGGGCCCGCCAGCTCGCTTCCATCCTGGCGACCTCCTCCCGGTGCCGGGCCAGGTTTCTCAGGGTATCCTCCGCTTCTTTCCCGTGTAGGAGGGTTTCCAGGCCGGGTGCCAAACGGTGGCTCCGTGGCGATCGGGTTGCTTCCGTGGGGGGAGAGCTCTGACTCCTCCATCCCTTCCCACTTCTGCTCACGTCCATTCGCCATCTCAGCAAAGTCACATGTGTCATTAGCATCAGGAGAGCGACATCTTTGTAGGGAGGCGGGACCTTCGCGTTCGTTTACGCCCACTGAGGAGGATGAGGAGGCGGAACTCCAGAGCTGTGGGGCACGATCTTACATTGCAGTAACATTTAGAGTGTGCGGACATCGTTTTCGCGCCACGGAGTGAGTGTACGCCCACGAGAGCACCCCCTTATTCTTCACCTGTGCCTCGTGGCGCAGATATGACGGAAAAATGGCAAATACAGTCTATGATGATTTTTGCAATTCTCAAGCAAAAAAAACAGTTCAATTAAGGCACACAGGACACATATATATGTCACAATGACATGTATATATATAATATATAATATATATATATAAAATATATATATGTATTCTAAGTGTGTATATTTTGTGTTTACAAGGAAAGAAAGTGTTTTTTTAGTTGCGATATTTTGTTCCCATAGACTTACATGGGACTTCCGGTATCGGAATCGGATATCGACGATATTTAGTGATATCGGCGATACCATTCCGATCCGATATTTTTAGATATCGAGCAGTATCGCTCAACACTACAGAACACTTGCCAGGGTGACGGAGGAGGAAGAAGCAGCAGATGCAGTTGATTGGATGGCCGGTGGTTGGCGAAGCCCACTAAGCCACATTTTAGCACAGTGAGATTTCCAGACTAACGCATATTGCTCATGCATGTGTCAGTTCATGCATGTAGTATTCAAATGATTGCAATTTTTGCCTCTACCAAGTCGTTTTTTTGCAAACTTGGCGAATAACATGAGTTGGGTCATCCTTTGCAGTCTCATAAAAAGTCCAGGTTAGACAAAATTTCCATCCTACTAACTGCAGTCCCACGACCACGGCTAAACACAGCCAGAGTTGTGGCTAAGGATGCAGTACTTGCCGAGATTATATCACTCATTTTCTGTGCGGCAAGCCTCAAACTAACCTCCTTGTCTTCCTCGTCCTCCATCTCCTCTGCTGAGATACTCAGCTGCGTGCCTCTGCGTTTACACCAAGTGGGATCTAAAACCTCATTGTCATCCTCTTGGCTCTACCACTCCTCGCCATGAGATTCACTCTCCTCTTTTTTATGCCCTGACAACACAGTACAGTACGTGTACGCCTCAGGTGTTTGGATCTCATTAGTATTACTTCCCCTCTCGGAGGTTAACATTTGGTGCTAATGGTCTGGATTCTGCTCGGTTCCCACTTCGTCTGGCTCCTGACTGAAAAAAATTGGCAGCATTCGTGCAGATTCTTTCCTCCTCTTGAATTTGTGAATATTTGGAGCAAACCTCTGATGCCTATGGAATAGAATAGAATGTGTGAACAGGTCTGCAGACTCCACCATCTATGATTCACCACAGTTAGCTGGGTGTTTGGAAAGTTGTGATGCAGGGGAAAGAAGATAATTTGGGTGCCACCTCTGAGGAATGTACTGTTTGTGATGTTAAGGTGGAGGAAGAGGACTAGTTCACTCATATCTAGTCCTAAACACTCATTTATTAAGTTTTATCCCCTAAGAAAACATTAACCTGTGACTAGAGATGAGCGGCTTTGCCTCTTTTAGGGTCGAGTCGGGTTTCGTGAAACCCGACTTTCTCAAAAAGCCGAGTCGAACGAAGTCGGCCGACTAACGGAAAAGGTCAGGTCGGAGTAGAAAATCCGACCCCAATGCAAGTCAATGGGGAATAATAGTCGGCAGGGAGTGGAGGACAGTAAACACTAGTGTTGAGCATTCCGATACCGCAAGTATCGGGTATCGGCCGATATTCGCTGTATCGGAATTCCGATACTTAGTTCCGATATTTTTCCTATATCGTATACCGGAGTCGGAAGTTCCCATAATTCTTGAGAGGCAGTGTGATTTTAGTCAACCAATGAGGAATCCTACGAAGTGTGGGCACATCCTGTAATGCTGCGGTCATCTTAACTAATGGCATGGCTGTGATTGGCTGCTGAAATGATGTCAGAATGCATTATAAAAGTCGCCGCCGCCATTTTAGCATCACTGTGCTGTGAACTCAGTTAGGGACAGAAAAGCTGCTCTGCTGACTCTGAGGGACAGTTAGAGATTGCGATTTTGTGTACTTTGCTTTAGGCAGGCTAGTTTACCAACCGCTGTGTAAAGCTTCCTTTTGCCTTGCAGTGTGTTTTAACAGCTCTGTGCAAGGTGTGTGTGTGAGAGTGCAGTGACGCTGCAGTTTGCTCTGCATCCAACGCTGTCTGTAGCCATCTGCACGTGTCACTCACAGACTCTTTTTTTTTTTCTTTAGTGTAATTCTAGCTGCTCCATTCAATAGAAATTATAGTGTGACGCGCTTCCATCCGTATACAATACATTGGTTGCAAACACTAAAGAAGTACAGAAAGGAGCCTTTCACAGATAGTGAACAGTTGTGTTTCAGTGTTCACTGCAGTCTGTGAGGTATTTTTTTATTTTTTTTTAAATGCAGATCACGCTCCAGTTACTTCTTCAACTAATGCTGCGTGTACTCTGCTGAGCGTGTGTCACTGGCTCATCCTTGTCATTTTTCTAAAATTGGTGCTGCTTTATTCTATTTTAAATTTACTAAAATCTATTAGTGTGACGCTCTTCCATCAAAATACAATACATTGCTTGCAAATATAATAGAAGTCCACAAAAAGGCCTTTCACAGCAAGTGAACAGTTGTGTTCAGTGTTCACTCTAGTTTGAGGTTTAAATTTTTGGTAGGAGTGTAGATCCCGCTCCACTTCCTTCAACCACCGCTGCATGTACTCTGCTGAGTGTCTGTCACTGGCTCATCCTTGTCATTTTTCTAAAATTGGTGCTGCTTTATTCTATTTTAAATTTACTAAAATCTATTAGTGTGACGCTCTTCCATCAAAATACAATACATTGCTTGCAAACATAATAGAAGTCCACAAAAAGGCCTTTCACAGCAAGTGAACAGTTGTGTTCAGTGTTCACTCTAGTCTGAGGTTTAAATTTTTGGTAGGAGTGTAGATCCCGCTCCACTTCCTTCAACCACCGCTGCGTGTACTCTGCTGAGTGTCTGTCACTGGCTCATCCTTGTCATTTTTCTAAAATTTGGTGCTGCTTTATTCTATTTTAAATTTACTAAAATCTATTAGTGTGACGCTCTTCCATCAAAATACAATATATTGCTTGCAAACATAATAGAAGTCCACAAAAAGGCCTTTCACAGCAAGTGAACAGTTGTGTTCAGTGTTCACTCAAGTTGAGGTTTAAATTTTTGGTAGGAGTGTAGATCCCGCTCCACTTCCTTCAACCACCGCTGCGTGTACTCTGCTGAGTGTCTGTCACTGGCTCATCCTTGTCATTTTTCTAAAATTGGTGCTGCTTTATTCTATTTTAAATTTACTAAAATCTATTAGTGTGACGCTCTTCCATCAAAATACAATACATTGCTTGCAAACATAATAGAAGTCCACAAAAAGGCCTTTCACAGCAAGTGAACAGTTGTGTTCAGTGTTCACTCTAGTCTGAGGTTTAAATTTTTGGTAGGAGTGTAGATCCCCGCTCCACTTCCTTCAACCACCGCTGCGTGTACTCTGCTGAGTGTCTGTCACTGGCTCATCCTTGTCATTTTTCTAAAATTGGTGCTGCTTTATTCTATTTTAAATTTACTAAAATCTATTAGTGTGACGCTCTTCCATCAAAATACAATACATTGCTTGCAAACATAATAGAAGTCCACAAAAAGGCCTTTCACAGCAAGTGAACAGTTGTGTTCAGTGTTCACTCTAGTCTGAGGTTTAAATTTTTGGTAGGAGTGTAGATCCCGCTCCACTTCCTTCAACACCGCTGCGTGACTCTGCTGAGTGTCTGTCCAGGCTCATCCTTGTCATTTTTCTAAAATTGGTGCTGCTTTATTCTATTTTAAATTTACTAAAATCTATTAGTGTGACGCTCTTCCATCAAAATACAATACATTGCTTGCAAACATAATAGAAGTCCACAAAAAGCCTTTCACAGCAAGTGAACAGTTGTGTTCAGTGTTCACTCTAGTCTGAGGTTTAAATTTTGGTAGGAGTGTAGATCCCGCTCCACTTCCTTCAACCACCGCTGCGTGTACTCTGCTGAGTGTCTGTCACTGCCTCATCCTTGTCATTTTTCTAAAATTGGGTGCTGCTTTATTCTATTTTAAATTTGACTAAAATCTATTAGTGTGACGCTCTTCCATCAAAATACAATACATTGCTTGCAAACATAATAGAAGTCCACAAAAAGGCCTTTCACAGCAAGTGAACAGTTGTGTTCAGTGTTCACTCTAGTCTGAGGTTTAAATTTTTGTAGGAGTGTAGATCCCGCTCCACTTCCTTCAACCACCGCTGCGTGTACTCTGCTGAGTGTCTGTCACTGGCTCATCCTTGTCATTTTTCTAAAATTGGTGCTGCTTTATTCTATTTTAAATTTCTAAAATCTATTAGTGTGACGCTCTTCCATCAAAATACAATACATTGCTTGCAAACATAATAGAAGTCCACAAAAAGGCCTTTCACAGCAAGTGAACAGTTGTGTTCAGTGTTCACTCTAGTCTGAGGTTTAAAAATTTTTGTAGGAGTGTAGATCCCGCTCCACTTCCTTCAACCACCGCTGCGTGTACTCTGCTGAGTGTCTGTCACTGGCTCATCCTTGTCATTTTTCTAAAATTGGTGCTGCTTTATTCTATTTTAAATTACTAAAATCTATTAGTTACGCCTTCC
>JARQOD010004504.1:36099-54412 GCA_033576555.1 Oophaga sylvatica
ATCATGCTGGCAGATGTCAGTGTGTTTCCGCAGCTGACTGTGACCACAGAGGTGAACTGCGGTAAAAAATCAGGCTTGACCCGATGAGACTACTGCTCCCATCTGGCTATGTCTGGTGTCACTGATAACAGTGACAGCAGGTGCTGCTGATGGGAGAGTAGTATCATCTGCCGGCGCCTGTGCTCACTATTAAAAAAAAAAAGTAAAATTACATACATATTCACATAAAAATAAAAACTCACACTCTCCTCACACCAAATTCCTGAAACCCTTGTCTCCTAGAAATAACGTAAAATAATAAGCCAACATATACTTCCTGTCTGCCGTAGTCCAGGTAATCCAGATTGTCCCACAGCGATCTCACGTGTAGAATAGTCACATCTGGGGATGTGACTGCGCTACCCGGCACCCGGCGATACACTGACAGGAGCTAATCGCTCCCTCAGTGAATCAGCTGATCAGCTTGTGCTGTCACTTGCGGCACCACTGCATGGGAAAGTTCTCACATAGTGGTAGTGCCATAAGTGAGAGCACCGGAGTGATGAACTCCGGTGAACTTTCATGGCAGTGCAGTGATACAATACAGGAGGGATTACCTCCTGTCAGTGTATCACCATAGGCTGGATAGAATGGTCACATCTCCCGATGTGACTGTTCTACACGTGAGATCGCCGTGGGACACTCGGTAAATGGACTACATCAGACAGGGAGTTTTATATGTTGGTTTATTATTTTACTTTTGTTGCAGGAGACAAGGGAGTCTGGGATTAGGCTTTCAGTAATTATGGTTTAATTAAGATTATTAAAGGAGTCTGTGTGATTATTTCAAATAAAGGACTTTATTCTGACTGTGTCTTTATTTATCATATAACTATAGGATTAGTAATGGATAGGTGTCTTACAGACACTTCTCCATTACTAATCAGTGGGCTTGATGTCACCGGACAATACAAAAGTGACATCAACCCCACAAATATTAACCCACTTGCCAACGCTACAGGGCAAGTGGGAGGAGCGAGGCTAAGTGCCAGAATTGCCATTTCTGGGGTGGCTGATGTTTTTAGCCTGGGGGGTGCCAATATCCATGGCCTCTTCCCAGGCTATTAATATCAGCCCGCAGCTGTCTGCCTATCCTTTGTTGGTTCAATTTTATAGGGGGACCCCATGTCAATTTTGTTATGTGGTTCCCCTGTAAAATAGCCTGTAAAGGCTAAGAAAACACCTGTGTGCTGATATTAATAGCCTGGGAACCTTTATGGCTATTGGCTCCTTCTCAGAATATTAACATCAGCCCTCAGCCATCGACTTTTCCTCTGCTGGTTATGAAAATTACAAGGGAGCCCACGCAATTTTTTTTAATTTTTTTAAAATTAAACAGGTATTGCGTTTCACGCAGATTTCGTGTGTGTGTTATATGTCTTTATTTAACTCTTTATGTACCGTTTTATTAATGACGGTTTCTGGCTGACTGGTACTGGAATATTTAAGAAGGAAGAAATGTCGTGGATCATTGAATCCTACAATTCCGCTCTCAAACTCATTGAGATCTTAAAACAACCCATTCTTTCACAAATGTTTGCAAAGGCAGATTTGCATGACTAGGTGCCCGAATTTATACATCTCTGGCAGTGGGACTGAATGAAAACCTGAATTAAGATATATGCCAAAATACTCTTGTCCATATAGTGTGCATGTCACTTGAACCTTCACATTTGTGCAACTGTAACTGCTCAGAACACCCGCTGACAGCAGATTCTTTATAAATACGCTGCTGAATTTGCTCTCTGTTGCATTCCAATAACATCTGTAAATCAGCTCATTTTACTGCTATTGATTTTAGTTCAACACATTCTAGGATTTTGGATGTCAGATTTGGTATAATTCAGTAGAATATTAACTAGTCTAATCATGGATAAAAACTTTGTTTTATTTTATTTCATCATTATTCACATTCCTGCTCCTTATTTATAGTCTACTAAAGATACTACTTTGAGCATAGATAAGATATCCTACAAATTTTGACCTATTTAAATGGCAATTCCTATAGAAAATATAAATCCAAAAAAGCATTGGAAGCATTTTGCCAAAAAATACAATTCTTTATTAGAAAAAAATCCACACATTACTGACAATAGACGGTTAAAATACCTAAAAATGGGATGTATGTTCAGTATGCTCCCATTGTTATATGTGCAAACTATGACAGATATATGACCTGAAATCCTAGATTAAGATAGATACTAATGCCATATGCCATTAAAGCTGCAGGTACACTATATAGGAATCAGTAATAGGTTCATGTTAAGCCAAATGAAACAGTAGTGTTATATATGTTAATAGAAGAAGTGGCTTACCACTTTCAGTATTTAACTACTGCTAACAAATCTGTACACACTAGATAGTATACTGCTAATTAGTAATGTCTGAAGATTTAATCTTCATGATAATATATATAGTGTAGCCATGAAAGTGCCATAGTGACGAGCAACATAGTGTCAAAGTGACTCATTATCATATAGTAGTGCCTGCTATGGCCACATAAATACACTCATAAGGCATAATCAGAACGGTGCTATAATCATAGTCATAGGGCATATACAACCTTAATAGGAGCCTGGAGTTCCCCGACGCGCGTTTCGCGTTAGTTTGTCTTTAGGGGGTTAGTAGATGTGACGTATGGTCTAATACACCCTTATATATCTTTTCAAAATTGCATTTACCGGTTATGTCCTCCACATGTGTGCGAAACCATGCAGCCCTCGGCGTGTGACGCATCATGGCGGCGCCCCGTCGGCCATGCAGCCACCCCCCATCCAACACGTCAGGATGGGGAGGGAACTGCTACGACTCTGACTGGACGCGTCACCACGGTAACGCACAGCGTCGCAGGAGCGCGTCATCCGCCGCCAGGCCACGCCCCCTCGTCCGACGTGTCAGAACGAGGAGGTGGTGCCATAACAGCCTGATTAAAGAGCTCCCACGGCGCTTTACCGAGAAAGCCCCACAGTTCAACACACATGCGGGATAGGGTGACAGCAGTTACATGGTAACGGGTTCTCATCTAAATGTACAAAAACCAAAGGCACTGTATGTCAATAGATGTAATTATAAATATACCGACATTAAATGCAATATAACCGCAGAGATAAACTGCAATCCCAAATTCTATGCATATATTATCAAATAAAAAATAAACAAAAATTGAAAGAATATGATAAAAAATGAAAAAATACAAAATAATAATTATAGCATCATATATATCACAATATAAAGTATCACAAATGCTGAGAGTATCAAATTGGTATTTCACTATTTTCAGGAGTCCTGAGAAAGTCAATACTTTTTCATTTTCGATTGATTATGAAGTTTTTGTTCCAATAAATGCCTTGGACGCTTGATTGGAGTTCTTCATTCCACTTCATACGTTTTGACATAATCCCCTCATGGACTTCATGGACATCAAGATCACTCGCCAAGTCCACACCAATGACCTCACATATATATATGACCTATTAGAAACTAAGAAAAGCATATATAAGGTATAGAATAAAACACTACTAAAAAAACTACCAAAAAAGCATAGATAGCTCAGGGTCATAAATAGGATTAATTCTTTATCATCATTTTATATTTGACTATCAATATGTGTTTATTGTTATTATTTCTATTATTATTATTTAAAAATTCTAGATATCAGTATAATTATATGGCAAGTATTTTCTATATTTTAGAATTTCAGAAACAGAGTAGCTGCATGCTAAGTAAATATTCCCTTTATACATATACAAGCTAAATGCCTTTACCTCAGATGGGGGTTGAACTTATTTAGGGATTTTCTAATTATTTTCACTTGGAATGACTTCTCCAATGTCACAATGCATTATGTCAATAATACAGTACTGAAGCTGTAAAGCAGGGCATATGTGGAAAAAAGGTTAGATATAGAATACATAACAAAAGAAACAAAGCTAATATACTCCTTTCTTTCTATGACTTTATTTTCCCCAACTAAGATGGTCATACCATAAGTAACATCATTAAGTCCAAATACATCCCCCTCTAGCACTGTAGACGTTCCATTACTCAATCCAATGATTGCAAATTGCATCTGTCTTGAGGATGTTGGAGGATGTCCCCATTTCATAAAAGCATTGAAATGTTTAAAATGCTTTAGGAGTGTGAGGAGGGGATTATAAACTGCAATCAAGGGAACAATATATGTTTTATAGCAATAGCCCTAACAATTAAGTAAAATCTTGATTTGCCAACTCCCAATCTGTACATCAGATACTAAAAATGACTTATTTTCCTAAATATTACAGTGCAATTCAGAGTTTTATAGCAGAGTAAAGAAGACTGCTAGCAGAAATGTTATCTCATGATTGTTCCCCACTGCAGTCCCTATCCACTTCCCTGCTTTCTTGCAGTCACGTGTTCAATGTTGCTCACTTCTTGCTGAGTACTTTGATGCTGCAGCTGCTGCTGCCTTTGGGATGCACACATGCATATTCCTAGTTTCTTAAAGACTATCAAGTTCTTCTTTTCTAACTTCTGTCCAGGAAATCGAGGATATTTGAGGAACCTTTCCCACATCACTAATGGCCTGATTATGAGAGTTAGGCCACGTTCACATGTTTAGTATTTTGTCAGTATTTTACATCGGTAGTTATAAGCCCAAACCAGGAGTGGATGAAAAATGCAGAAGTGCTACACATGTTTCTATTATACATTTTCTCAGATTCTTCCACTCCTGATTTTGGCTTACAAATACTGATGTAACATACTGACCAAATACTGAACTTGTGAATGTGGCCTAATCTAGGTTTCTGGTTTTGCTACAGTTTGTGTTAGGCATCGGAGGGATCCGAAGAGTCTGTGGTCTCCCATCCAGACCCAGTCAAAGCAGATACTGCTCAGCTTCACTGTCGTTCCCAACGCCTAGCCAATACCCGAGAGGCACAAGTAGTTACTCGGGTCTTTGTTCATAGTAGCCTTAAACCTAGGTTACAGAACAGGAAAAGGCTGTTGTAAGCCTAAGTCCAGAAATGCCTGCACTGAGCATGTCCGTGACATGGCAAGCCATGATGGGTGGTTAATGTCAGCTGATCCTCTGACCTTACACTGCCTGATTAGTCACAGATGACGTCAGCAATGATGCGATGGACGAGATGGCTGGGGGCGGAGCTAAGCCCTTAAATAGCTTGTCTGTCCGTGGCGTGGTCAGATCATACTAATATAGGCAGTGCTCATGTGTGGTCGTACCAGAATCTGGGCTCCACGTGCTCTCTATCTTTGCTCTCCGGGACCTGCCGATGCCAGAGTACGCTCAGCTAATTAGCACATGTCCTTGAGGCTATGTGCAGACGGTGCGGATTTTGCTGAGGAATTTTCCGCGCAGATTTTGGTAAATCCACAGGTAAAATGACCTGCGTTTTACCTGCGGATTTACTGCGGATTTGATGTGGATTTTACGTGTTTTTTGTGCGGATTTCCCCTGCGTTTTCAGACCTGCGGATTTCTATTTAGAGCAGGTCTGACAACGCTGCGGAACTGCACAAAAAAAGTGACATGCTGTGGATTTAAATCCGCACCAAATCCGCGCGGAAAAATCCGCAGCATGTGCACTGGTTTTTTTTTACATTGAATCTAATGCTACTGTACATCACTTGCAGTTCTGCTTCGGATCCGCAGCGGAAAATCCGCTGCGGATCTGCAGCAGAATCCGCAGCGTGTGCACAGACCCTTAGAGAGGTTTAGCTTATGCCAGGCAGGTAGCCTATGTGGCGCAGTCTTGCTACGAATATAGGGTAGCTATACACCCTGAGCAGACTGCGGGGTGTGTAACCAGTTGCAAACATGGTGCAGTCTTGCTAGGAATATAGGGTAGCTATACACCCTGAGCAGACTGTGTGGCGCGTAACCTGGGCATCGCCTGCCAAGATGAACAGAGAGTGGCTCAGTCCGGTCTCACGTTACCGTACGCCTGGCGTTAGTCGCCCGCACTTCCTAGCGGCTGGCACGTAGCTTCTGTGCAGTCAACAGGGCTACGTCTATACCAACTAGCAGCACATAGTGTAAACTCAATATCTGGTGAGTGGCTTCTGTGCCATTAGCAGGGCTACATCTACGCCAGTCGAAGCACATCTCCCGTGACGTTAACAGAGATAGTGCCAATTCTACATCTCCCCTAGTATAAAGTAACACAGGCGAGATCTAATGTTAGATTTCTGTTGTCAGTTTGACCCTCATACTCTAGGGTGTTCGGCAGCAGTGACTATAACTGCATTGCGGACCCCGTGTTCGGTTGCAATTCATTATATAATAAAGTTGTTGCAAAAGAGCGCATAACAGTTTGATTCTGAATTAACTATCCTCATGATGATGAGGATAGTCCTCAATTTCCTTTCAGCTGCTTTCCTTGGCTCTCTTTCTGCCTCTTAGCTTTGAGATAATTCAGCCTGCTATGACCTCTATTGATGTGACTACACTCTATGATATTTTTGGGGGATTATATATCTGAATGACTCACTTCACAGCTGTTTCTAAAGACTAAACATTGTGAGCAAGGAATATCTTGCAACAAAGTGCAGTTTCCTAAATAGGTGTTAAGGGATGAAAATCCTTAGCATCCACTCTAGACCCATTGTCAAATCTGTTGCATCTTAAGGGGTTGACAACTTCTCAAGTAGGCTTTATGTCACTTTTCATCCTAGAACCCCTCACCTGAATATATATATATATATATATATATATATATATATATATATATATATATTCTACTTAATTTCATGTAATACAGAATCTTGTCTGCTTCTAGTCATACAAAATGTGATGACGTTGCCACGTCTGGGACACAATCCGTTTTTAATTTTGCATTACATAAAAGTCATTGTACAAGAAAGAATGTTTCTTAACATATTTTTTTTACATGTAAACTTCAAATTCTCGTTGATTTTGAATGTTTTATTGTCAGTCCTTAAAGTGGAGTAAAAGCGTGACACTTGTTCTCAGCAGCGATCTGAGAGCCAGAGATACTTTCCGGTGGTCTTCCCTATCCTTTTCGCCTTCTAGTCAGCATTTTTTCCATCCATTTCAACATTTTCACTGCCCTTAGACCTCTTTGTAGGGTTTGTTGTAAAAATGCTCTGATTTCCCCTTGACTCCGATTATACACAACAATAGAGCTGTATGATGCTGCAAATCTTGAAACAAAAAGTGATAAAATCATAACAAAAACTTAACATTATTATTATTATTATCTATTATTATTATTTATTCTATAGCACATTGATTCCATGGTGCTGTACATGAGAAGGGGTTACATACAAATTACAGGTATCACTTACAGTAAAAAACTAACAATGACAGACTGATACAGAGGGGAGAGGACCCTGCCCTTTCGGGCTTACATTCTACAGGATTGTGAGGCAGGAGACAGCAGATCGGGGGGTTGCAGCAGACACTCTTACGGTCATGAGACGTGAGTAACAACATAGTGGAAGAGATGATTTAATTTTTCAGCTCTTCATTAATCTTAAAATTGACTTGTGACCTTTTAATAATGTACAGTATATTTGTTTCAGACGCAATGTCTATGGAGCTTTACATGTTTTCCAATGCCTTTACAGAACAGAATATTGTCTGTACAAAAGTTTTTTACATAGAGTTTCTCTGTACATTAAAGCACTCCCATTAACTTTTCACCTCTAAACCTTTGTAAATGTTAGCTTACAGTACTATGAATGTATTAATATACTCACTGATCACAGACATCTCCTTGATCACTTGAGGTCGATTCAGACTCTGTATATGACTGAAAGTGTCATGAATTTCTTAATAATTCATGGTCTGCTGGAATTTAAATTTAGTTTTTTTTTCCTTTATTCCAGCAAGAGTTAATGCCAGTCTCTTGCTGACAGCTTCTTTTAGGTCAGCTGATTTTGCTTGGTATCCACTCCCACCTCCTTTTAAATAGTCACATGACCCATCTGTTGATCGTCGTTTATAGAGTTACTTCTGTGCAGACTAGCTAAGTTGTGTGGAGCTCTCCTGTGACTGTGGTCTTGCTGCTGATGGAGTTCTATTATCCTGGTGCCTTTTACTCTGCTGCTGTTTAGAGTTGCAGCAGATTCTGAGCTGTGTTGTACACTTTCTGTCAGTGCCTTGTTTGTCTCTTTCCCTGTGTTAGTTTACTAGCCAGGGTCAGCAGAGGTGACAGTCAGGGACTAGGCATGTGACGGCGGGGGGAAAGGACCCGTATAGGGTGTTAGGGGGAGCATAGGGACAGACATAGGATGGTGTAAGGAGCTTAGGGCCTTCCTCTCCTTTTTTCAACCTGTTGTACCTATATGTTGTGCCATCCACCAGATGTACCCGTGTGCGGACATGACTGGAAGTGACTTTTAGGCCGGGAGCAGCCGCACGCTCCTGTCCAAGTGCTGGGTGTTCATGCGAGAGACTCGCACGGGAATCGTGCAAGTTTCTCTCATGTTTGATCCCGGCCTTACAATGCAAGTATATTGAGTGTCTTCTTTAACCCCTCTCTGCCATCCGACGTACTATACCGTCCATGAAACCCGTGACAATCTGACCATGGTTGGGATAGTACGTCAGCGTAGCGCGGGGAGCGCAGCTGATCGCAGCCGGGGTGCTGTTCACGCTGCACCCACACATGCAGGCAATCACAGACTGCTCCCGGCACATTAACCCCTGGCACACCGCAATCAAATATGATCGCAGTGTACCGGGGGCACAGGGGAGCATCGCGCAGGGAGAGGGCTCCCTGCTGCTCCCCTGAGGCCCTCAGAACAGCGCGATGTGACCGTGCTGTTCTGAAGGCATCTTCCCTGCAGGACCCCGGATCCAAGATGGCCGCCGGGTCCTGCAGGGAGGCGGCTTCCTCTGTGCCTGCTGAGAGCAGACGCTGAGGAAGCCTGCAGCACTGCCTGTGAGATCGCTGGTCTCACAGATGCTGTGCGATCTGACCCTATACTGTAATTTCTCACCCTGGGACAAAGTAAAAAAGTTAAAAAAATAAAAATAACAAGTGTAAAAAAATTCCAAAAAAAAGGAAAAAAAAAATATTCCCCAATAAAATTCATTTCTTCCTGTAAATTAAAAAAAAAACAATAAAAGTACACATATTTGGTATCGCCATGTCCGTAACAACCAGCCCTATAGAACTGCCTCACTAGTTAACCCCTTTAGTGAACCCCTCAAAAAAAACAACAAAGCAAAAAAATCAATGATTTATCATCATACTGCCGAACAAAAAGTGGAATAACGCGCGATCAAAAAGACTGATATAAATAAACATGGTACGCTGAAAACGTCATCTTGTCCTGCAAAAAATGAGCCACCAAATAGCATCATCAGCGAAAAAATAAAAAAGTTATAGCTCACAGAATAAAGCGATGAAAAAATAATTATTTTTTATATAAAATAGTTTTTATTGTATAAAAGCGCCAAAACACAAAAAAATGATATAAATGAGGTCTCGCTGTAATCGTACTAACCTGAAGAATAAAACTGCTTTATCAATTTTACCACACGCGGAACAGTATAAACGCCCCCCCAAACGAAATTCATGAATTGCTGATTTTTGTTCATTCTAACCTCCCAAAAATCGAAATAAAAAGCGATCAAAAAATGTCACGTGCTTAAATATGGTACCAATAAAAACGTCAACTCCTACCGCAAAAAATAAGACCTCACATAGCTTTCAAACTGTGGTGATGCAAAAACTAATTTTTGCAATAAAAAGCATCTTTTAGCGTGACAGCGGCCAAACATAAAAACCCGCTATAAAAGTAAATCAAACCCCCCTTTATCTCCCCCTTAATTATGGAAAAAAAACAAAATAAAAAAAATGTATTTATTTCCCATTAGGGTTAGGGTGAGGGTATGTGCAGACGTTGCAGAATCTGTTGAGGAATTTTCCTGCGCAGATTTTCCTAAATCCGCAGGTAAAATGACCTGCTTGCTACCTGCGGATTTAGTGTGGATTAGATGCGGATTTTCCGTGTTTTGTCTGTGGATTTCCCCTGCGTTTTGAGACCTGCAGATTTCTATTTAGAGCAGGTCTCATAACGCTGCGGAAATGCACAAAGAAGTGACATGCTGCAGATTTAAATCCGCGCGGAAAAATCCACAGCATGTGCACTGCATTTTTTTCCCATTGCTTATAATGCTACTGTACATCACTTGCAGTTCTGCTGCAGACCTGCAGTGGCAAACCCGCTGCGGATCCGCCGCAGATTCCGCAACATGTGCACATAGCCTTAGGGTTGCGCCTAAAGTTAGAGTTAGGGTTGCGCCTAAAGTTAGGATTAGGGTTAGGGTTGGGATTAGGGTTAGGGGGTGTTAGAGTTAAGTTCGTGGTTAGGGTTATGGTTAGGGTTGGGACTAGGGTTAGGGGTTTGTTGGGGTTAGGGTTGGAGCTAGAATTGGGGGGTTTCCACTGTTTATGCACATCAGGGGCTCTCCAAATGTGACATGGCGTCTGATCTCAATTCCAGCCAATTCTGCGTTGAAAAAGTCAAACGGTGCCCCTTCACTTCTGAGCTCTGCCATGCGCCCAAACAGTAGTTTACCCCCACATATGGGGTATCAGCATACTCAGGACAAATGCACAATAACTGTTTGGGTCCAATTTCTTCTGTTACCTGTACGTTATAAACTTCTGTGAAGGACTTGGGGCTTCATAGCGCTCACCACACATCTAGATAAGTTCTTGTGTGGTCCATTTTCCAAAATGGGGTCACTTGTGGGGGCTTTCCACTGTTTAGGCACATAAGGGGCTCTCCAAATGCGACATGACGCCCGCAGACCATTCCATCAAAGTCTGCAATCCAAAACGTCACTACTTCCCTTCCGAGCCCCGATGTGTGCCCATACAGTAGTTTTCTCCCACATATTGGGTATCAGCGTACTCAGGACAAATTGGCCAACAACTTTTGGGGTCCAATTTCTCCTGTTACCCTTGTGAAAATAAAATATTGAGGGCGAAAAAATCATTTTTGTAAAAAAAAAAGATTTTTTATTTTTACTGATGTACAGTATAAACTTCTGTAAAGCACTTCGGGGTTCAAAGTGCTCACCACACATCTAGATAAGATCCTTGGGGGGTCTATTTTCCAAAATGGGGTCAGTTGTGGGGTGTTTCCACTGTTAAGGCACATCAGGGGCTCTCCAAATGCAACATGGCGTCCAATCTCAATTCCAGCCAATTTTGGTTGGAAAAAGTCAAATGGTGCTCCTTCCATTCCGAGCTCTGCCATGCGCCCAAACAGTGGTTCCCCCCCACATATGGGGTATCAGCGTACTCAGGACAAATTGGAAAACAACTTTTGTGGTCCAATTTCTCCTGTTACCCATGGGAAAATAAAAAATTGGTGACTAAAAGATAATTTTTGTGTGAAAAAATAGGATTTTTTATTTTCATGCTCGGGCATTATAAACTTGTGTGAAGCATTTGGGGTTCAAAGTGCTCACCACAGATCTAGATAAGTTCCTTAGGGGGTCTAGTTTCCAAAATGGGGTTCACTTGTCAGGGGTTTCCACTGTTTAGGCACATCTGGGGCACTGCAAACTGGAGCATGACCCCATCAACGTCTGCATTCCAAAACGTTATTACTTCCTTTCCAAGCCCTGCCGTGCGCCCAAACAGTTTCCCCCCACATATGGGGTATCAGTGTACTCAGGACAAATTGGACAACAACTTTTGGGGTCCAATTTCCTTGGGAAAAATCAAAAATTTGGGACTAAAAAATGCTTTTTTGTGGAAAATTGTATTTTTTTTCTCACCCAGGCATTATAAACTTTTTTGAAACACTTGGGGTTCAAAGTGCTCACAACAGATCTAGCTAAGTTCCATAGGGGGTCTAGTTTCCAAAATGGTGTCACTTGTGGGGGTTTCCACTGTTTAGGTGCATCAGAGGCTCTCCAAACCCAACATGGCGTCCAATCTCAATTCCACCCAATTTTGGTTTGAAAAAGTCAAACGGCGCTCCTTCCCTTACGAACTCTGCCGTGTGCCAAAACAGTGGTTTTCCCCCATATGGGGTATTGGCGTACTCAGGAGAAATTGCACAACAACTTTATCTGTCCATTTTCTCCTTTTACCCTTGTGAAAATGAAAAAAAGTTTGTAAAAGGTCATTTTTGTGACTAAAAAGTTAAATATTCATTTTTTCCTTCCACATTGCTTCAGCTTCTGTGAAGAACCTGAAGGGTTAATAAACTTCTTGAATGTGGTTTTGAGTACCTTGAGGGGTGCAGTTTTTAGAATGGTGTCACTTTTCGGTATTTTCTGCCATGTAGACCCCTCAAAGTGACTTCAAATGTGAGGTGGTCCCTAAAAAAAATGACTTTGTAAATTTTGTTGTAAAAATGAGAAATCGCTGGTCAACTTTTAACCCTTATAATTTCCTAACAAAAAAAAATGTTGGTTCCAAAATTGTGCTGATGTAAAGTAGACATGTGGGAAATGTTATTTATTAACTATTTTGTGTGACATATCTCTCTGTTTTAAGGGAATAAAAATTAAAAATTTGAAAATTGCAAAATTTTCTAAATTTTTGCCATATTTGCGGTTTTTTAAAAAATAAACGCAAGTTATTTTGAAGAAATTTTACCACTATCATGAAGTAAAATATGTCACGAGAAAACAGTCTAAGAATCGCAAAGATCCGTTGAAGTGTTCCAGAGTTATAACCTCATAAAGATGCAGTGGTCAGAATTGTAAAAATTGGCCCCGTCATTAATGTCCAAACCACCCTTGGGGGTGAAGGGGTTAAGCTAACTAACCACCTAGCTATTAAAGCCCTTCTTCACTTAGTCTTTAAGTAGCACACAGAGTCCTATAACATTTAATATGTCACTGTATTGTGCCAAAATATGATACATCCACATGGCTTCAAATACTTCCAGGGAAGAATGTCTCCATGAACAGAAGCCAGTGGAACATGCTTTGTTTTCTGTTGGAATATAAAGGAACAAAAAACATTTTGTATATTTAAATAAACTGTATATAAACATATACAAGACTTAAAGAGGAATGGAAATAGAGCAAGGCCTAATGTTATGATTTGTCAAGCTTGGAACATATACTGGGCAGTAATATTCTTATATACGTAATGTGAATTTTCCTATTTTACATTCCTTTTTCTAGAAGCAAAAAAAGATTATTATTAAAATATATTAAAAAGTTTAATTATGAAAATATATAGTAAAAATGGAGCACATGCCAAGCACAAATATGGCTTCATTGTCATGTCAATATTACATAAATTACCAGTTATTGTCAGGAAATATGAATAAGTCCTAAAATTCTATGTACACTTTCAGAGCTTGTGCTGCCTTCCCCATTTCTTTTGTGCAGTGCAGGCATAGCTCACCAACATCCCCCTCACATAGCTGCAGTTCTCCTTGCCTGTGTATAATTCTATCCCTCCATATCCCCCTTTCCTTTGGGAATGTGCTTTTGACCAGATGAAATTGGTTTGTCTTTAGCACATGGATTTGAAAGTTCCTTTGTCTATTCAAACTCGAATATAATAACAAAGAATAATCATAGAGGCAGGAAACTTATATTTTTGGAATCTAGATAATTAAAGTTATTCACAGCAGCGTTTTGTGGGCTTGTGTGCCCATCAGAAACTAAGAAAAAGCTTCCCGCCTTACAATAGACCGCAGATGTCTTCTGTCATCACTTTGTGAGCCTTGCAGCCAGAGTTATGGCACTTATAAGTTTTTAGTAACTTTAAAAAGGGGAGTACATTCCCTAGCTCTGCCCACCCAGTGAGGTAAGCAAAGAAAAGGCATAAGGCTAGAAGGCTCAATCAGGCTGTTGTTCAGACCTGGGGAGACAGCTCTGTACCATACATTCTGTGTACTGAATCTTTGTCATTGGGAACTCCCCTCCCCCTCCTCCACATGGCGTGCTAGTGACTGAGATATGTAAGTTTCATATTTTAATCCCTTTTATTTTGTAACTGTCTGTATATACTGTATTTTGTCTCTTTTTGTAACATCTTTTGTTTTTTGTAAACACTGCCGATATTTTCTGGAGTAAATCTGTAAAATGTACTAGTTTAATTTTCCTTGCTCTATAAACAAACCGCCACAACCTCAACGCTAATTACGCTACCCTGTGGGTGGGCTCCTGACCAGATATTGGTTTTAATGTCTAAGAGGAGTTGGTGGCAGCAAAGTGTTCTGGGGATTTGGGAGACCCTGGCAGTGATGGAACAGAGGTTAAGTGTGTATTACCCACCTGAGACTGGGGGTATACATACCACCCTCACTGCAGAGTGCCCAATATCCAGTTCACGGCAAGGCAGCTTTTCTGGCGACTACTTATCCTATGTGTAGTTCCCTGACTGATCTGAGGGTAAGGGGGCACCAGAGAGCTGCAAATTCCTAAACCGGAACTGAAGATGGAAACAAAAGTTGTGGGTGGTTATATAACCCATGACAATGAATAACTAATAAAGTTGTGACAATTGATGTGATATAATAAATCCCTGACTACTGCGGGCAACCTCACACCCCCAGTTCCTGACAGTCATTAATAGGTTAATATTAGTCATATGAAATACTAAATTGATGGCATGATTAATAGTTTGGTAACAGTATTCCTTATTGTTTCTGAGGGGGAATTTTTAAACTCTAATACCAAGCTCTGTAAGAACTTTTCAATTTTTTTTCAGACTTATTACCATTGCTTACAATGCTTGTTTTGTATATCTGAAAAATGCTGTGGAGAAGATTTTGAATCAGATGCCCTGTCCTTTTGTCTAAAAATAGGAACAATTGTAAAAGGCTAAAAAAGAGGAGAAAAAAGAGAACAGAATTATGAAATAAACAGCATTAGAATATATAGGTTTTAAATATAAGCTTTGCTTCTATCACTTTATGTCTTTGCATAAAAACATTTATTTATTTATTTGGGTTTAGAAAGCAAGTGAAATAATATAGAGTATTTCAGTCACACAGTTTTGACAAATGAGGTCCATGAATTGGAAATTATTAAATCAACTTACTACAAATCGATTTTGAGTCAGCTTGTCGAGTGTCATTTTACTCATGACACTAGGCTTGGCATCCTCATAATTTAGGCTTACAACTATCACATCACATAGTCAAGTCCAGCAATCAAAGGGGACCATCACAGCAACTATAAAAGATGTCGGCTGGGAATGTAAACATCCATTTTAGAATTTTACAGACTACGGATAAAAGGTCAGGGTGCACAGCTCATCATTACACAGAAGAATAAAAAATGGCTGAATTAGTGCTGAAGAACTTCAAAAATTGGGATGGCAGTCTCCAGTCTATGAAAAATATACAATTTCAAGAGATAGAGAGGTGGAAGACCTGCAGAGTCTGTGTTACTGAATTGAGTAATCCATGATATTTTGTAGTACATTGTCTTAATAATAGCGATGAGAGAGCAACAAAATGCTCAAAAACTTATTACTCAAAACCAAACAATTCTTAATACTCGGGTGTTTTTGAGTAATGAGCAAAATGGGGGTCATTTTGAAATCCAAACATTTTTCTGGCAGACCCTACAAGAAGATCTAAGGGTCTGTAAAAATGTTGAAATGGATGGAAAAAGTACAGAATGGAGGGATAACAGCTTGGGGAAAACCCCTGGAAGCATCTGTGACACCCAGATCGCTGCTGAGAACAATGGTGTCACATTTTTACTCCACTTTAACCCCTTTACCTCCAAGGGTGGTTTGCACGTTAATGACCGGGCCAATTTTTACAATTCTGACCACTGTCTCTTTATGAGGTTATAACTCTGGAACGCCCCGACGGATCATCACAATTCTAAGATTTTTTTCTCGTGAGATATTGTACTTCATGATAGTGGTAAAATTTCTTCGATATAACTTGTGTTTATTTTTGAAAAAACGGAAATATGGCTAAAATTTTGAAAATTTAGCAATTTTCAAACTTTGAATTTTATTCCCTTAAAACAGAGAAATATGTCACACAAAATAGTTAATAAATAACATTTCCCACATGCCTACTTTACATCAGCACATGTTTTTTTGTTAAGAAGTTAGAAGTTATAAGGGTTAAAAGTTGACCAGCGATTTCTCATTTTTACAAAAATATTTACAAAGCCATTTTTTTTAGGGACCACCTCACACTCACATTTGAAGTCACTTTGAGGGGTCTATATGGCAGAAAATACCCAAAAGTTACACCATTCTTAAAACTGCACCCCTCAAGGTTCTCAAAACCACATTCAAGAAGTTTATTAACCCTTCAGGTGCTTCACAGGAGCTGAAGCAACGTGGAAGGAAAAAATTAACATTTAAATTTTTAGTCACAAAAATGATCTTTAGCAAACTTTTTTTTATTTTCACAAGGGTAAAAGGAGAAAATGGACAGATAAAATTGTTGTGCAATTTCTCCTGAGTACGCCAATACCCCTTATGTGGGGGAAAACCTCTGTTTGGGTGCACGGCAGAGCTCGTAAGGGAAGGAGCGCCGTTGAATTTTATAAACAAAATTTGGCTGGAATTGAGATTGGACACTATGTCGCATTTGAAGAGCCTCTGATGCGCCTAAACAGTGGAAACCTCCCACAAGTGACACTATTTTGGAAACTAGACCCCCTTTGGAACTTATCTAGATCTGTTGTGAGCACTTGACCCCACGTGTTTCACAAAAGTTTATAATGCCTGGGTGTGAAAAAGAAAACAATTTTCCACAAAAATGATTTTTTAGTCCCCAATTTTTGATTTTTCCCAAGGAAATTGGACCCAAAAGTTGTTGTCCAATTTGTCCTGAGTATGCTGATACCCCATATGTGGGGGGAAAAACTGTTTGGGCGCACGGCAGGGCTTGGAAACGTTTTGAAATGCAAACGTTGATGGGTGTCATGTTCCATTTGCAGAACACCAGATGTGTCTAAACAGTGGAAATCCCCCACAAGTGACCCCCTAAGGAACTTATCTAGATCAGTGGTGAGCACTTTGAACCCTCAAGTGCTTCACTCAATTTTATAATGCCCAGGCATGAAAATAAAAAATCCTATTTTTTCCCACAAAAATGATCTTTTAGTCACCAATTTTTTATATTTCCAAGGGTAACAGGAGAAATTGGAAGACAAAAGATGTACAATTTGTTCTGAGTATGCTGACACCCCATGTAAGGTTCTTTGTACATGTTTCTTGAAACTCAGTTTTTCCGTTGGCCAAATTTTGCTTTCTGTCTTGCTGCAGCTATCTTGCCCTAAACAATATGGAGTTTCCAGTTTTCATGTTCCCCCCCCTCTTGCTTTTTAAAGCACCTCACTGAGCAATCAGTGCTTCAGAATCAACCTGCAGTGAGCCTTGACCTACTCCGGGAAAAACCCCTTTGGGACTTTGTACCCACCCTTTTTCCCTACTGAGGAACTTGGAACACTTGTGGACTCTGGAAACCTCTATTTGATAAACCCAAACTTTGCAGGGAAATTTAAGGGTAACGAGAAGAGATCCTAAAACCGTTGTGGAATTTTATTGCTGATTTTAATTTACTCGGGCCGCGGTGTCTCCGTTTTCTTACCTGCAAACTGTGTGCCCCTTTTTTCCCCACTTGAGAAGTAATACAAGTCCTTCAAAACAAACCTGTGTCTCATGTGTTTTCCTGGCACCCAAGCCCCAAGACGCTATATGAACTTAACCATAAAAATTTCAAGATTCTGAAGCCAAACGTTAGTGTCTGCTGGGGCCCGGGGAAAGGGTGTGTCTGCTGTGACTGTGGATATCAGATGTCCGGGTTTTACTTTCTGTGATGACAGTGGTTTGACTTCCACAACCATTCCAGGTGAGCACCTTCCCTTAAAATTTTTCTTGCATTTTTAACCCACCGGAAACACTTGTTTTTTTTTTTTTTCCTTCTCCCCATTTCTCCTGTCTTAAAAGATCTGGAAGATGAGGGTCGCATAAAGGGCTTTGCGGGGTGTCTGAAACAATCCTTGCAGATAAACAGACTATAAAGACCCGTTTTTCAAAACCCACAGGAAACCCCACTAACCCCAATTTTCAAGTGTTTTGGGCAAACTAAACCCCGGGTTTACGAGCCAGGATTGAGGTTCTAAGGAACAGTCCAGGGTCCTGCCATAAACCCCCAAATTCTGGGGTTTCCCCAATTTTCCCCCCCCTTTTCATTTTGGCGGGGAACGGAAAATTCAGGGGGTTTAATTTAAACCCAAAGCAATCTTTTTTTTTTTTGCACATGCTTCACAATTTCCCACTGAACGATCTAAGGTGCTTACAAAAATCATGTTGCTTACCAAAAAGGCTTTG